>JAEIIF010056742.1:0-47904 GCA_018874455.1 Drosophila trapezifrons | reverse complement strand
TGCTTCCTTCACTGCGTTGCAAAGTTCTGGACAAAATTATAATACCCTGCAAGGGTATAAATATATAAATTATAATAAAAGTTTATCAATGTTTAGAAAAAGTTAGGAAAGAGGGATTCATTACCTTGATTCCCAATAAAATATACATAAAGTATGAAAATTGTAACAGAGGCACACCTACATAGGCAGATTCAGTTCAAATTCAAATGCATTTTGTGAAAGGATAACTTCCTGTTATTTCACCCTTTCCCGAACCGACAGAACACTCTTGACATATTTGTAAGGTGCGCGCGGTGGCGAGCGCTTACAATTAAGAGAAAGACAGCAGTGTATAGCGCTCTTTGAAACGAAGCTCTCTTAAAAGACAGTGCAAAAAACTCCGCCGGTGTAAGAATTACAAGAAATTCAAAAAATACGAACAATGTTTTATTAAATGAAAAAAAATATTTACAAACACACAGCAAAAAATAATGAAGAGCTATAAAATATACTTTCTGTTTCTAGACTTCACGATCTATAAAAATTTAATTAAATTGAAGGAAAAAATTAAGGTATAAACTCTTTAAAGTTGCATTAATGTATTCATGAAGTACTTCAAACAGTAGTTAATGCACCCTAAACCTGCAAATATTTTGTTCACTGCAAGTGTGCCAAAGTCTTTGCGATTTCAGCCCACTGTACGCTGTTGAGCGTCAAATTTGAATTTGCCAGTCGCAGCGCCAACAACAAAACAGCGCAAGGCAGAAACAGCGGCGCTGGTGCTCCCCCGGCCCCCCGCCTGCCACCCACTCCTGTTACAACGACAGGCCGTGAGAGAGAGAGTTTATGTGGGAGAGAGGGAGAGCGCCAAAGAGAGAGTAATTGTGCGCTCCAAGTGTATTTGTTGGTTTTGTTTTCGTTCTCGCTCTTTCTCCCTCTCTCGCGCTGGCAGCACTTGCGTTCCGCTTGGCAGTGTGCGTGTGCGTTCGCCGTGGCGCGTATCTGTGTGAGCTGCGCGCGGCTGTAAAGAGAGCGGTACACGTACACAGCGGCATTACAAGCGCACTTGCTGCACCGCTCGCACACAATGGGTGGCAAGCTGGCGGGCAGCGACGTCGACGTCAGCGACGACGCCGGCAGCGGAGCGGTTAGCGACCGAGAAAGAGAATGCGAGTACGAATTCAAACTTTGTGGCGCACGGTTGGAAAAGCAGCAGAAAACACACAGAAAATCGAGAACCGAAAACAGAGGAAGAAGAAGCAGCAGCAGTAGCAGCAGAAAGAAAAGCGACAACAACAAAAGGCGGAATCGAGATTCGCGTGTGCTGTCGGTGTGTGCATATGCGTTTTGTATCTGTGTGCGACGTGCATTCTGCATACACATAAGTTTAAATTAAATACTTTGGCTTAATTAAATACTTCCGCGGCGTCGTTGCTGTTGTTGTTGATTTTTGCCTCTTCTTTACGCGCTTGTGTCTACGGTTATCGATTCTCGTTGTCTCGCTCGCTCCCGCACGCGCACGCAGCGAGTTGTTGTTTATCTGTTGTCTCCCTCTCTCTCTCTCTCCCACTCTCTCCCTCTCTGTCTGTCTTGCGTCGCCGTCGCGATTTGTTTGTGTACTGAAAAGAAGCAGCAGAAACGGCAGCAAACAAAATAAAAACCCAAGACTGCGAAAAGCATAAATAATAAACAACGAGACAAGTGCGAAGTGGAAAAGCGCAGCCGACAAACAGGTAAAAAGAAAAGCGCTAACGGTGAAAGTGATTTTTTGCAAGGCGCTGCCTGTCTCTGTATGCGTGTTGCTATGTGTGCTTGTGCGCGGTGTGTGTGTGTGTCGGTTTAGATGAAGAAAAGTAGCAACAACATTTGTTGAATAAGAACAACCGGAAGATTTTGCCACCCACGAAAATTCAGCACAAAAGGGCCGCGCAAAAAGTAGTAGATTTCGCTCTCTCTCTCTTTATCTTCCGCAAGAGGCAGAGAGCAGAAACGGGCGCGTGGCAGCATAAGAAATAAGTAGTAGCCGAAGTAGCAGCAGCCAAAAAAACAGTGTTGCAGTTTTGGTGCAGCGCTCGCGCTCTCCGTCTCTCTTTTGCGGACCACCTTGCAACCCCTAAAAAGGCTCTCTCTCTGCGCCGCCTGTTACCTGACTGCTCTCCCTGTGGCGCCCTCTCACTCTCTCTCTGGCTATCTCTTCGATTGCCGTTTGTGTGCGTGCATCTCGCTCTGGCTGCGCTCAGCGACGCTTTTCCTCTCTCTCTTCGCTCGAAGTTTTCCATTTTCCTGCATTTGACTGACATTCGCCAGCACGGCGTCGTGTGAAAAACTACGTGTGAAAAACTCAGGCGGCAAAAAAGCTCAGCAATTTTCACTTTATCCCCAGAGCGTGCTACTATACGGTGTGTGTGTGCGTGATTTTTGCGAATTAATCGGAATTTTTCGGAGTTACCACTGAGAAGTGCCCAGAGTTCCCAGGGAGTTGTAAGTAGGCGACTGTCAGATTTTCGGCCGATTGACAGGTGCAATGACAGTAGTGCAGTCTTAATTCTTATCGGTTCATTCGTATCACGGACGCTCTTTTTTAATTGAACTATAATGTGATTTCCCGTTCAAAATTCAGATAAACGTAACAGAGCTAAAGCTGAAAAACAAACGAAAAACGATTTGCAAAACGGACAACAAAAAAAGTGAAACAAACTGAAATCTAAGCAAATTTCCCAACAACAACAAAATCAACTTAAAATCGGCAAAGAAATTTCGTGTGCAATCAAAATTATTATTTTGCATTGTTGTTGTTGTTGCCGCCGCGCCACCATTTTGTAAGCGAAAAACCCCAAATCGAAATGAAAAGGAAAATGAAAACGAAGCGGACAAGATATGAAAACAAAATAGAAAAGAAATGAAAAGCGCCGCACGTCACAAAGTTCAGCGTTCAGTTTTACCGTTAACCGTTGTTCGTTCGCCGCCGTTCCATTAATGAAAAATCCACCCTCACAAACAAAACAATATCAGCCGTCCGTCTGCGTCCGTGTGTCGCTCTTTTACCCATGTGTGTGTGTGTGTGCTGGTGCTGGTGCGGCTGTGTGCGTGTGTGCGGCATTTTCCATTTTCCATAAGGGTTGTACACACAACAAACACACGGGGCCCGAAAAAGTTTTTCAAGTTTACTTTTACGCGATTTTCACAGCATTTCTTTCTCGCTTCCCGGACACAGTCCTTCTTCGTCCGTCCTTCTCCTCTTTGTCCTCTTCTTCTTCGTCTCGCTGCCCTGCCTGGCCCCTTGTGCCAAGTCATTCTGACATTTCGGCCATATTCCTTCTGCTTTCCGCTCTCTCTTTGTCGCTTTCTCTCCCCGTTCCTCGTTGGTTTTGTTATTTGCCGGCGCTTTTTCGCTGCTTTTCCATCTGTTTTTGACAACCTTCCGAGGGTTGTTTGAGCATTTTCCACTCGCCTCGTCCTTTGATTAATGCCTCCGGTTTACCTTTCCAATTAGAACGAATTATGATTGTCATTCCACGATTTCTTTTATGTTTTTCCACCACACTTGCTCGTATTTCCCGAAAAAATAAATAATTGTTCTATATTTTCTGTTCCCTCCTCGGTTGGCCGCATAATTAACCCCATTTAGATTCCGATAAGAAATGTGTTATAGTCCAGTTCGATAAATATTGGTCATCCAATTGGTTTATTTGGAATGACTTTATTTTTATCAAAGTTATTTTTGGTGGATTTTAGTTGTATGCCCTAATCTCTGTTTTACTTTATTTTTAAAAGACTGTAACATTCCCTATAAATTTTAGAATATTCCCTAAAATTTTCAATAAGTTAATTTGTTTTTCAGGGATTTGAAAGTTACAAAACTTTATATAATTTTCTCTGATTAACTTGAGCTGTTTCAAAAATAATTAGAATTTAGTACATTTAATTTAAAATCTATGTTAGTTTGAATAATTTAAAAAGATTGTTAAAACCTTTGATTGATTTTGGTTAAAACTTCCTTATCGTATGTGTTTTATAGGTTGTCCACCCTGATTCACATCTATTTTAATGTGAATCCCTTAAATGTTGCTCTATTATCCTCTCGCCAAGTGTGAATTTGAATAAATTCAATTCCACTTGATTGCCTTGAAACATTAAAATTATATTTTATGACGCATTCAAGGAGGGAATCGTGCCCAAGTGGTATCCTGGGAATTTGCTGGCAATTGGAAATGCAAGCGGTGCTTCTCCTGTGGATTATTTAATGACTGTCGAAATTATTTGCCGTGCTTTTGATTCCGCTTTTTTGTATTAATAAACCCAAATTTCTCTCTCATTTTTATTCGTCTTGCAGCTGGTAAATCCAACATACACAAGAACAGCCAGCGAAGAAACGGAAAATTTATCACGCAAATCAAAAGTGCAATAAAAAGTTGAAAGTGTTTTACACTGCGCTTAAGGAGGAAGTTGAAGCGAGGCAGATAGTAAATAAATAAGAAGAGCCACAGCCACACCACCATAAACAACTACAACAACATCCCACATCAACAACACCAACCAACAGTAACAAAGTAAATATTTACAACTCATTTCTCTACCAGAAGAGATCCGAGTGTGAGACACATAAATCGCGCGCGCGTTTTTCCCAAGCGTTATTCCCCCCAAACGATCGAAAAGATCGAAAATCGCGCGCCTTCGTCGCACGTAACTGAATATATATATTTCTCGCGCAACCACTGGGCTCAGGCCACAAAAATCCGCCAAAATTCTACACCAACAAACTTTAATCAGCCCCGAGATTTCGCTCCAGTTCGCAACGGCGACCACAATGCCCTACAACGGCGCTAGCAACGGCAGCGGCGGTGGAGGCGCCAGCGGCGGCGGAGGAGGGGCCACCATAGTCGTCACCGAGGGGCCGCAGAACAAAAAGATCCGCACCGGCGTCCAGCAGCCCGGCGAGAACGATGTGCACATGCATGCTAGGGTAAGTGTGCCATTATTGCCAATATTCCCAATTGCAGTTGTCCAAAGGCCTCTAGACACTCGGCAAAAATTGTATTTTTGAGACATTTATTAGTATTTCAGTCCTAACTGCATTTTAATGATCGTTTAAGGGGCTTAATGGCTTATCCAGAACCTTTAAAGAACCGAACCAGAGTTGAATACCTGGGTTAAAGATAATACCGCTCTGCAATCAATTTTCTTTGTCATATTAGGGTTTAGAAAACGGAAGAATCTCTTAGAAAGTAGTGGTATTGTTATAAATAAAAATATAGGCAGGAATACACATTTCTAACTGATAGAAATCGTAAACCTTTATGGAAAATTATCAAATTTACCAACCACATTGTAATTTGTGATACCATTAAGCTTTTTCCCAGTGCAGATCCCACCTTTCAATCCATCCCAAAAGCTCTTTAGGTGGGTGATCCACTCTAGCCACCCTCATCCGATGCGATTCCTGTATTAATGCGTGTTTTCGGGCTCTCGTCCAGCGCACAGCACCCATTCACCCATTCAATCAGCTCTCACCACCACCTTTTCCCGCTTCCTGATCCCTTGCATACATTTTCGATGGGTGTCCGCGGGCTTTCGGGCGGCTGGCTGGCCTTGCTGATAAATCCAGGGTGGTGTGGTGGCCGTGGTGGTGGTAGTTGCTGCTGCTCCGTTCCTGATAAAGTTTTCCGCATTGGGGGTTGGAACTGGACGAATTGCAATGGAGCTTATCGGGGAGTCGCGATTGCGACACTTTCAGCGATATCGTACAGTTTTATCAGGAATATACCACAGAGTTGGTTGCGTTTTTTACTATTCAATATTGCCCAAAATCTGATTGAATTGGCAAGCACAACTCGAAACCAAAATTGGCTTAAATTTACGAGCTTGTCTGAAAACACTTTTAGCTGGCTATAAAAACGTGTTGTCTTTGCTGAAAAAATACGTGTTTTCCGCATATTTATTTTGGTTTGGCAAGCGGTGAAGTAGTCTTACGATCTCGGTTCTTATGACTTCTTGATAAGTCTAGTTTCTTGATTGAATCTGGCTGATAGCAAGGCTTTTTTTAGATGAAAATAATGGTGGCGAGGATCAGGCATAAATAGCAAGGAATTTAGTATTTTCAAGCAAATCCTTTAAATTTTTGTCTCCAAATTGCAGAGCATGCTTCTACAGGCCCTAAAGATAATATTCTTTGAGAGATCCTGTCGCTGTGTAGATCATTATAGACTTATCGATCTTAAGGGCTCGAAATTATTACAGATTTACATTTGTGGAATAAATAACAACATTTCACTTGAGTGAGAAGAGTAAAATAAATCGATCTTATATTACCCATAAAGATCCCAAAAACATTATCCCAGAGTTGCGAATACCTTTCGATCAAAGTTACATCGCTGCCAAGCAGACCTGCTGCAATTAGCTTGCAGCTTTCTCTTGCCGCCGGAAAACCATTATAATTTCCCATGGCCTGAAACTTGTGTTCTCACCCACGTCGCCTGCAGCAGCCACTGCAAATGCAACTGTAACTGCAGCAGCCACAGCAACAGCAGAAGCAACAGCAACACTGTTGGCAGCAATTGTTGCTGCTCTTGTTGTGTTTCTGCGAGGGTTGGAAAAATCGATTTTGTAGCGACGGCGGCGACAGCGGCTGGCTGGGAAACTCTCGTTTGTCTGCTGGCGACTTGCCGGCGCTTTATCAGCGCGCTCGCTGCGATAAAAATGTTGATTCTATGCGGAGGCACAGCAGTCAATAATGGCCAGGGGGGAGCCAGGGGATAAACAGACGACGGGGGCTGGCGCGCTCGATGGTTTATTGATTCGGTTTTTTTTTTGGGTGGCATTCTCAACATGGATATTACTTCATTTCGGCGAAGGAAATTCTTGTTGTGTGTTTGCCGGCGGGCTCTGTGTGTGCGCCGGAGAGTGTGGAGAGCGAGCGCTCTTCTTGCGGCCGCGCAAAGTATGCAACAATTTTTCTCTTAGTCTGCGCTCAAACAACGCCTAATGGGATGCTCATCGGGCTATACAACATGTTCATTATATATATATATTTAAGCTATACATATATCTGTCTGTCTGTCTGTGTGTGTGTGTGGCCTTTGAGCTGTTGCTTCCGTTTGCTGGTGTTGCTGTTGCTCCTAGTCCTGCTGCCAGTCCTGACGTGCTGCTGCTCCTGTCGCTCCTCGCACACACTTGACTTGACAGCGCAATTAGCACATGAAGCAGCATCTTCTCGTCATTTCAAGAGCTGCCCTTTTCCGCAAAGTCTGCCGGACTGCTGCTGCTGCTGCTGGAGCTGCTCCGTTTGTCGCTTTGCCACTTGGCATCGTTTACGCTCTCGCTTTGACTGCCCTTGCAGGGAGCGTACCTGTGGGCTCCTCATCCCCTAGTCCCTTGTCATCCCACCCCATTTACCTCCTGAAACTGCGTACGTGCCCAAAAGGCGGAGGAGCATCAGGCCGCCAGTTGGTTGCTCTTCCATGTGATTAAGTGCACTCGTAGGCGGATGCGCTAAATCCCACGAACGAAGCAAAGGCAAAAGAACTTTGGCCCACTCGTCGTCGTCGTTGCCGTTGTCGTGTGGCAGGTTAAACGATTTAGTTCTTGCCCCTTCGCCAAAGCAGCCAGAGATCAGACAATGTGTCAGACCCCAAGACGAGGGTGTGGGAGTGGGCGGACGGATGTATGGAGGAGCTCTTGGCGCTCTTGCAACTCTGACCCACTAATGGCAGGCTAAGCCCCAAAGTTGCGAAAGGAAAATCCAATAGAATATGTACAAGTATCTGTGGAGCATTTCAATATAGCTCTGAGCTGGTAAGACGAACTTTTAGTTTCTGTTTAAGTTCTGTTTAAGAACTCCCACATTAATTTAATCAAATTCTTAGTAAAATATTGATTTAAGTTGCCAAATAATGTTTCTACTCTCTTGTGCCATTAATAACTAAGTTTTAAAGATACTAAAAACTTTAATAACTCTACAAAATTTCTATATTTGAGATAGAAACCCCTTAACTTAGATGTTTGTGTTAGAAAAGTTGAAATTAAAAAAAGTTTTCATGAATTCAAGATACTATTCTAATAGAAATTTACATAGATAGCCTTTGTAGCCTGCGCAGACATTTTCAATTTGCCGAAAGGTTAGCCCCTTTGTGATGCTATCTCCTGTCTGAAAATCCCATATGCAAGCCACCAAATTCTGTCTGGCATCCGATAAAATCATCAACATCAGGAGCATGCTCGCGCATCGTCTGTCATTTGCACTTTTCACCCAGACTCACGTTTCCCCGTTGTTTTTTTTTTTCGGGAAAAGGGTCAGGCAGCGAATGCGTTTGGCTGCGACATCGTCACCGAAAACGCGACTTCTACAGCCGCCGATGCGTCTGGCAGCGTGACGCATGCTGCAGCAACACACACACTCTCTTTTCGACATGGTCATGGCAAATAAATTCTGCATCCAGACCCCGCCCAGCCAGACCCGTTCTCATGTAGCATCCTCCTATCCTCGCATCCAGCATCCATCCATCTATCCATCCAGACAGTTATAAATAGAGAAGGCAGACTGCAGTCTGACCAACGGACGATGCATCCTTGGCAGCCACTCCACACCACTGTACACGACTCGACTCGACTCCACTCCACTCCAGTTGCCAATGATGTATTCAAAAAATCAGAAACCATTTTTTGGTGGTGCGTGTCTCGAGGCCAAAACACGAATGCCACCCCGAAAATGGAACCCAAACCCAGTCCTAGATTATAACCTGCTAATGGATGGGATGCAATGGTCAGAGTGCACTTTCCAGACCCCTTTCGGGGGAATCCTGTTTTGCACTGTTGTTAATTAAATGCATCACATCTCATCCTGGTCACATGGGGTTGCAATACATCTCCAATTTTGGTTCGCGATCTTGTTACCATTTTTTTTCGGATGACCAGCAGCTGTGATGGGTCGCTGGCCTTTTATTAAAGATAATTGATTTTTATTGTCTTTTGCGTTTCAAGTTTTAATTGCAAAAAGTTGCCATCGATGTGACCAGGAAAGGGTTGTTTGCGGGAAAGGGTTGTCCCTTTGACCGGGTTGCGTTTCACCCTCGACCTGGTCGTCTCCCCCTGTTTGCAGTTGTGTAATTGAACTAATTGAAATTGCTGTTTGCCTGGGACTTTAAGGTGGAGGACACATACTCACTTTAAATCTGTTGGATTTTTCAAGGAAACTGCATCGCTTCGACTAACTAATTGGCCGACTGAAGGGTGGAAGAGGATGCCTAACTAAGCTCTCTTGTCAAAGGCAATTGCCCGAGCCCAGTTAATACCAGCTAGTATATCTGGCTTTCGTTTGTCTTTCCTCCCTGGCTATGCTGCTGGTGAAAGCCTTCAAAATCGAGCAATTTATCTTTGTTGGGAAGAGTGCCAGCTCAAGGGGACTTGGTTAGAGCTTCATGGTGCATCATCGTTATCCTCGTGGAGCGTAGCAAAACATAAAAACTACCATTAGAAATGACCAATTGTTGCAACGACTACTTCGATTTTAGATTCTTGCGTATCGATGGCCGATTGATTTTCGGTTTTCTTTTATCCAATTTTCGGTCATAGGAAATGAAATTCCTCGCCTGATTCGCATTTTAAATGAGACGCACAGCTGTGTGTGCATAGTGAATAATAATGTTCTGCGCTCATATCTCGGTCAAAGCCATCATAAATTCAAATTCGAAAGGAAAGTCTTGTCCAGCACTAGAAAACAACTCGAAATGTGTTTATGAATTCTTAAACAGATCAAAGTACGTCTGTATACATTCTTGGGACTAAAAAGTTGAGATTTTCTTACAAGACAACGTCTTGAATTATTGAGTCATTTGTTGTGTTCCTTTAGTTTTACATATTAAACGATATTTTTCCTTGCTGAATTATTTACAGCCTCTAGTTCCATCTAATCTCACATTTTGTAAAGGCAATAAAATCTGATTAAAATTAAATATTACCAAAGAACTATAAATATGAAGAACATGTTGGTAGAACGTGTAATTTCCTTGAATGTTAAATGTCTGCTTAAACTTCCCGATTGAGTAATCATAAATTACTCTAAATCAAGACATCAACAAACGTTGACAATGATGTTGATGATGATGCGGGCGTTGGCACTGATGATGAGCTGTTGCTGGCTTTTCAAATTAACACCTTGTCATTATATTTTATTTGGATCTTCTTTCTCGGCGTGCCGGGGCAAGCGTAATAAGGCGATTTCATGGCATTAAAAATACATAATCTAAGACAGCACAAAGTGTTTCCAAAAATAAATTGTCAAGTTTGTGTTTCGTTATTTGTGCTGTTTATCTGTTGGTTTTGATACCCGGGCACACTTTGAGTTGAAGGGTATATTGATTTTCTTGGTTTTCTATAAATGAGGTGTTTTTTTAGTCATTAAAATTACAGTTATTGTAAGACTCAATATTTTAAAGATGATATATCAGATAAATTTTAAAGGCATCATTATTTTTATTATTATTTTAATTTCTATACAAATCTTCATAAACAATACATTCTATACAAAATATTCAATAATATTAATACCTAGTCAAACTTCTATTTTTACTTCAATATAATAATTAAATCGGGTATGTTATAGTCGGGACATTTTAATACAGCGTTCTTACTTAAATTTCTACAACTTTTCACTTAAGTTTGATAATAAAATTAAAAATCGGGTATTTCATAGGCGTGGGTACTCGAATTTTCCATTTTAGTTCCATGATAGACCGGGTATCTTATAGTCAGGGCGTTCTTTATTCCATTTCTTCTATTTTTCATTTTAATTTAATGGTAAAAACAGGTATCTCATAGTCGCAGCACTTGGATACACAGTTTGTATCCATTTCTTCTATTTTTAATTAAAGTTTTCACAATAAAACGGGTATCTCATGGTCGAGGCACTCCGCTACAACGTTCTTTCTCGGTTTTCTTCCAGTATTAGCGGGTGAGGTTGTCGACTTAAACTCCAATTACAACAAATTATGAATCGTGTAGAGACAGCGAAGCAAGCATTTCTTGCGACAAGTTTTGTGCAAAAAGTTCAATTTATGTCGCGCTGTTATGTCTCGGGGATGCCCCTCGCCCCGTCCATTTCCCCGCCTCGGTGGCCGAGAATTCCCGCTTTTCTCCGCTTGGTTCCCCTGCTGCTATTACCGCTGCTTTCTTTATGCCTCGTTCTATTCTCTTTTTTGTCATTTACTTACATTGCCTTGCAATATGTACGGCAGGAGGGGGCTTCTCAAGGGGGGCTGCTGCCGCTGTCGTGTATTTGCCGGATGTCATGCTGGGTCTCCCGAAGGTCGGAAGTGTAGTTTTTTAAGTACACGTTTATATATAATTTGATATATGGCGCATTGTCATTTGCCATCGTATGTGGACATCTATATACATACACTCACGACGTCTTCGGGGGGAATATGATTCTGCAACTGTATCTGGAAGATATGAAATTGGACAGAAGTAGCAAAGATGCAGCCGAGGGGATTTTGGTTCTTTTTATTTTATTTCTTTTTTTTTATTTGGGGAAAATGGAACAAGAGTTGAACGAGGTCATCGAGCAATGTTTGGTCATGAGACAATAAGCGAAATTGAAGTGAAAAGATCTGAGAATAGAGTGTTTTAGTTAGGAATTAAGTGGCTGAAAGCCAGGTAGAAAATTTCTGGGCAATCGAGCGTTAAAGTGTTACAGTCACTAAAGTTTAGTTGGCCCAAAAACCAACTCAAATAGCCTGGACAGGCAAACATGGCTTCTAAATTAAGGTTTATCTACTACTAATATTTTTCAAATGGTCACAGCCCTGGTTTTCGGTCCATTAAAGATAATCAACTGTTAAGCTGCCAGCATTATCTGTTTTATCTGACAGAAATGCAAAAAGATTCAGCTGCAAAAACGTAGGTAATAACGAAAAATTCAATGAAAATCCCCTTAATCTCTTGTATCTACATACATTTCAATTACATAATTTTTTGTTTGTGCTTCCACTGCTTTTGTGAATATTTGAGGAGGCTAAAGGCGAAACGTGCTGGGTTTAGAACCACCCCCAAAGCCTTCACGCCCACTCAGACTCACCCTTCTTGAGATTGCCGTCAGCTGCATACACACACACACATTTATTTATTTATTCATAGTCGCACTTGCGTATCTAGTTAAGGTAACTTTTCAATTTTGTTTTATTTCGGGACCTTTTACACTCGTCCGTCAGCCGAGCAATCAATGGATCATCGGTTGCTTTTCTCGCTGACATGCGACATACTTTTAAATGCCAATTACGAGCGGCTGCTAACGGTTCTCGAGTCCCCGCTATTACCTTCCATGGCGACAGTTCCTATTGTTTTTTTTATTATTCGTCGCTTCTGCTTTTTCAATATGCCACGCACACGTTCCCACTATCTGAGCCCGAACCCAAACACAAACACAAGCCCCTTGTAATGCAGCACTTTAGAAACTTGCGTCAGTTACACTGAGAAATTTTGATATATCTATAAAATAATATTTACAAGAAATATAAATAAAAGTATCATAATAAAAACAAGAAGAAACGATCGAGTAGAGTGTGCCCAACTGCAAGATAATCAGGTTCCTAAAACATTAAAGAGAGAGACGGAATTATCAGCGACTCGCTATTATCGGCCAAGCCAGGACTCTAACCAGCGACTCAGGCTTTAAAAGAACCAAGTGCGAGCGAGATAGATAAAAGATTGCAACTTTAGAACCTTATATCTCCCGTGTTTACAATCCAATTGTACTGAAATTATAGGAATCTGTCCCCACACAAGGCTTTTCATTAAATATCTGGTTACTTCCTACAGAAATTCAAGACTACACCTTTAAAAATATTATATAATCAACATCGAATGTTATTTGGTTTTATCATAACAAAACGCGATAATATCTGAGTATATTTATGGCTATAAACAATTTTTTTCCGTGTACCAATGTGTGCGTGTGTGAGAGGCGGGGTGGTGTTTGGTTTTTGGGATAGGAGGCTTGGAGGATTGGTGGAGAAGGTAACGCCGTGACTTGCATAGAAATGTACTTTTTTTCTTGCTTTTTTTTCTCTTCATCGCCATCGTCGCCGCTGTAGTTCTCCGAATTCCTTTTCCCCAACTTTGGGTCTTGCCTAATTCGCTACGCTACAATTAGTTTTCATTTGCCCGTGCCGCCTTTGCTCATCGCTCTGCCTGCCACGCCCCCTTCAAGCCTCCCACCGACCGCGTTCCAGCCTCCCTGCCGTCGCCCTTCGGCGCCTATATTCCTTAGCTTTTGCCAGTTTATTTTCACTTTGAGTCATTACAACATTTTGCCATGTTCTTTCTGCTGTATTATTGCCATTATGATTATTGCGTGCCACGTTCTGGGCTCTCGGTGCTCCCTTTTTGTTTTGTTTTATTCTCCAGAAGAATTCTAATATCTTTTGGCCGTAATTTTTCTGTTTTCCCGCTATGGTTTTTTCTTTCGTTCGCCTATGTCGAAATGAAATTCGTGAGTGAAATACCGTGATGCAAGTAAACAAAAGGCGCCATAATCAACGAGCAAAAGTTTTACCCCTGGGCGGCGCATTATGAGCTTTTTGGTTGGGAGAGCTGCGTAAAAGTATCTTACGGATAACCGAGAAACGTTAGCCAGGCCAGTGGTTCTCTGTGTGTGTGTTTGATTCGTTTGCTGAATTTTTAATTATTATTTTTGTAGCTGTTCCCGAGAGTGCTGGAGTTTTTGGGTTTTTGGTTTTTCGGGTCTAACCACTGACCAACAAAATTAAAGTCAGCTGCAGTCGAAGTGCAACTTCCAAACAATGTGTGCTGGTTAATTGTTTACGACCTTACAAGCCCACAACTTTCTGGATGCATTCTATATTTTTTGGAAAGGCAAAGTTTATTGTAGAGCAAGGAAAACACACTAGCAGAAAAAAAACATATCGATATAGCATTGCAAACTCATTGCTAGTCTAAAGCTTGTACTAAAATGTAGACTCTCTAAATAAAGTTGTTAAAAAATCGCAAATACATCCAATTTATTTTAATTCAATCTGTTTAATTAGCCTTTTTAAGAGTTTAACCTATTTTCTAATGCTTCAGATCCCTTCAAATGATAAGTTAACTTGGGTTTACCGAAAATAAAAGCCACGTGTAATAATTAAGTGATTCCAAATGGTATAAACCAAAGTAATTGCCTTGATCTTGTGACCCTATTCAGCCGCAGGGATTTATTTTCTATAAAGCTTAAATTATATTTAAAAGCAAGCTATAAAAGCCACACAAATATATGCATTTAATTTAGATTTCAGAAAATATTAGGCACCTAAGCAAACTATTCTATTTATTTTCAGTGCCCAAATAATCTGCTTGAATTCATCTAGTTAGTGCGCTTTTCGTACACATGAACTCCTTGCGAATTTCACAGATACTTTTTGCACTTCACTTGCATTTAACGACCTGGCTAATTGATTCAGATATGTGCACGTCATACAGATTGTTATTAAGTCATTTGCTGGTGTTTAGCATCTATTTAACCCGCTCCGCGCCCCGGCATCTCCCTATCATTTTCTGCCCCCGACAATCGCTCTGAAATCCATTTACACCCAGGCATTTCACAACTTTTAAATGCAAACAAAAAAGCATAGGAGAAGTGGAGGAAAGGAACGAATAATAATAACAACAGCGGCGACCAGAAGAGTA
Organism: Drosophila trapezifrons; assembly: GCA_018874455.1. NCBI lineage: Eukaryota > Metazoa > Arthropoda > Insecta > Diptera > Drosophilidae > Drosophila > Drosophila trapezifrons. The sequence continues at coordinate 33,249 of JAEIIF010056742.1, read as the reverse complement.
GCTGACGAATACGTATCTGTATCTCTGTACGTGCAGGCGGCAGAGCAGCTGTATCTGTATCTCTGCATCTGTATCTGCGCTCTCCTCAATCGAAGTACAAACGTCCGTTCGCAGATCACTTTTGGGGGCCTTTGTTTTACTTTTTTTATTCGGTATACCCTGGCGAACAGGGTATTTAAGGTTTAGGGGGAAGAATAGGAGATATTATTTTAATTATTAGGGATTGTATTAAGTTAGAATAGGACTAACCAAGCTTATTTTATAAATCTTTGTCGGTTTTAGGGATATTTAAATGAAAATAAACCCAATGTCGTTTATATTCAGTTTATACACTCATCAGAAGACTTTATTTTAGAGATAATATAGTAAAAATTGGCTTATACTTAAGTATTTAGCCATTTTTAAGATATGACTTTTATTATAGTCGATTATACGGTTTTTAAACAACTTTTTGATCAGCATTAAGTCATAATTGAAACCTTTTTTGTCCATTAACTTCTTTCAGAAACGATAGATCTTGTTTTGTTTAGTATACCCAAGGGTATTTAAACTTCGACTTTGCCAAGAAGATTAGCTTCCTTTCTCGTGAAAAATGTGTGCTTTTTTTGGGGTTTTGGCTTTGCCCCTTTTTGAATGTAATTCGTGTTGTTGCTCTTTTTTGGAAGTGCTCTTTGTTATTGTTTGTCATTATTTGTGCTTACTTCTTCCCGGTTTCTCGCTGTCTCTCTTATGGCTTTGCTTTGCTTTGCTTTACCGCTGCTTAAACATTATTTGCTGTTATGTAAGCAAGCGACGGACGCATATTTTGTTTCAATTTTTTATTTTTTCCATTTGGATTTTTTCTTTCTTGATTTTTTTTCGGTATTTCTTTCTTTGGTTTCGGTTTTTATTTCATTTTTTGTTAGCTGCTACTGGCGCAGCCTCTGTTGTTGTTGTTATTGTTATTGGCGTTGCTGTTGCCGGCGTTTTGCTTCATGTGCATGAGGCCACATTATTTGGTAATTGTCGTGGTGTGAGTGCGCGTATAACTGTGTGTGTTGTTGGCCAGGTTATTGAACTTGAACGTCAAGTGACGTGTGGCCTGTGGCTCTGTGGCCCTCTGTCTCTTTTTTTTTTCTACCTTTTATTTTTGCCTTTTCTGGTTCACTTTTTGGGATTGGGCCTGGGTTTTTTTTTGTTTTCCAGGTCTTTTTCGTCGTTGTTAGCTGTTAGTCAATTGTATCTGACGGATGCGAGGCGGGGCATGTGGTGAGCGGGAAAGCAGCGCTAATGATTGCAGCACAAACAGCTGAAATTTCAACTGCAGTTTTTTTTTGGGCAGGAAATGGAGTTTCATCGACTGAGAATGCGCAGCGAAAGATCCAATGCTTCAGATACAGATAAAATGTGGGAATAAATAGATTTCGATCACTTTCAGAATCGATGGGAAAGCATTTTTTAAGCAATTAAGACAGGAATTTCCTTTGCACAGAGAAAATATACAATTTGAATGGCTAAAAATGCATCTATTTCCCTTTAAAGTCTGTAAAACTGATAATTATTTAATTAATATGCTATCTTTAAATGTAAATATAAAATAATAAACCATAGTATATGATTTATGTTATTAAAAAAAGTATAAACCTTATAAAAAGAACACTTTTTTCAACTGCATTTTGTTCATAAACAAAACGAAATGTTTTCTCTGTCCAATTAGTGTTGATTTCCCCCGTGATAATTTCCATCAATTCGCTTTGTAAATATATACAACTTTATGGTTTTAATTGCAAACCAAACGCAAACAATACAAACGTAAAATTAATTGAAACTTATTGATTATAATCAATCCTCAGTGGCGAATAAATAATAACTTATAACGACTTAGCAGAAGAAGGGGCAAAAAAAAAATATACAGAATCATAAACACGACGAAAATGCCAATGTCAACAAATTATTGTGTTTAATAATTTACCACGACGATAACAATAACAAGCTGACAATTTGCTGCTGTGGGACAAAAAGAATATTTATGCACTCGGGGGCCGCAGAACTTGTCTCATTTGAATTTATTTTATTGGCCAGCAGCGGAAAAGTGAAAGACAAAACCGAAATAAATAATAGAGGCGAGGCAAGAGAGCGCGCGCCACCGACGACAGCGAAATGGGGGCGTCTCAATGGAGGCAGTTTATATGGAATATATACGTACTTACCTAGGGTGAGATATACTGCGGCTGCGAGGGGTAGATCTCGTACGACGGACGGACGGACCGACCGACCGACCGGTAGACTAATTAGATACAATTCCAGTTGGCCTGGCATGCCGTTCTCAAAGCACGTTTCTCTCGGATACAATGAGCGCGCGGGGGCAATGCGATAAATAGCAACGGACAACGGTTGCAGCAGAAAACACGTTTTTACTTTATCGCTTTCCCGCCCAGCACACCACTTCCCCTGCTATATATTTTCCCCGATCCCCCCAATATGCGGCACTTTGTCACAAGTGAACGTGTTGTTCTAGTTGGCAATTGCACATGTTCGTCTGGGCAGCGGCAGCTAACAGGTATCCCCAAGCTACATATACCGATACCGATATAGATACAATGCCTATAGAGCGGGGCACTTGGCCATTACTTTGAGCCAGTGCTTCAACCAGCGAGATTACACATAAACGCAGACAAATTCGTGGAAATATCGATGTGTTTATAAACCATACTTAGACAGTATTGCGTTTGTTCCATTGGAAATTTCCTATCGATTACAGAAAGTGTTTAGTTACTTTGGATATAGAGTTTGAGAAGTATATATTATGTATTTATAAATGCTAGACAATTATTAAAGCCTTTTAAAGTTACAAACTTGTTAATGAAAGAGATGACATAATTTTTCCTAAAGAGAAAGATTCCTTAAAGGTTAATAACAGAAGATCTCGGAGATTCAGAGCTACCAAATTTGATTGATCAAGGTTGATTCAAATTGGTCCAAATCTGCCATCACAATTAATAAAAAACGTGTGGAAATTTAAAGCTTTGTCTAGAATTCGGTTAAAACTAAATCGATATGTAATAAATACATTCGTTGGGACCTACTATAAAAATTGTAGTAAAATCTGATAATAAACATGGGAGCTAATTGACAAATAAGTAGTAATCTTTCATCTCCATCTCGCTCGCACTCACCTCAGATGGTTAGTCAAGTCTCGAACCGTGGTTTCAAACTTGGGCAATCCAAAATAAATCTTTAAAAAAAATATTTTTTTTAAATTTATACTTTATTCTTATAACTTTTACTTTTAAAGTCGATCTGTAATCGTCTAGAGTCTAGAGAAGATTTCTTACACGTTTTCGCACCTATGACCAATAGAAAAGCCTTCTAAAATCTTTGTAATCTTCCGCTTTGATCCAATTAGCAACCCAGCATGCTTTGCCAAATTAATCACCAATCCGTAGAATATCGTCTTTGCCGAAAAACCCTTTTTGTATTGTCATTCAGCTCTTTTTGCACTTTTTGGCGCGCAATTTAATTTTGGCCGCTTTTTGACTCATCGACTTGCCTGCGTCGACGTCGGCAGCGCTGCTACCTCAAGTCATGCATGCAAAAAAAAAGGAAAAAAAAAATACCAAAAGAAAATAAAAAGAACTGTTCGTTCCTGTTGCTTTCTTCTGACTGCGGGCGTTCTCTGCCCGCTTTCTTCAGCACATTTCTTTCGAATTGCTCTTTGGCTTTCCTCTCTTTTATTTCCAAAAAGAAGGAGAAACAACAAAAAAAGCATTCAAATGTTTATCGTAGCATTTAATTACTCTCAAATCTCTTTGAAAGCTCTTGGTATTTGTTGATACTTCTATTATTTTTGTTTTTGGTTCTTTTTTTGTTTCGGGAGGGGTGCCCACTGTGTCGATTGTAATTACTCAATTGCTCATACGCCACGTTTCTTCAACCGCTTCTTCTCTCCGCTAGGTTTCAGTTAAGTACATAGATAAAAAAAATAAATGGAATTGTTATGGCGGCATTCCGTGGTAGCCGTCGTCTTTGACTTGTCTCTTTCAGTTTATTTTTTTGTTTTTTTGGCAGGTGCTTGAACTCTCTCCTTTTCTTTTTATCTCTCTTGTGGATCATCGCTCTCTGCACAGTAAAAAAAGAGACTATCTTAGTGAAATTAATAATAACAATATTAAAAGGAAGCTTTTAATTAAAGACATCTAAATAAAATAAATTTGTAGCTGAAAGACAGACGAGCCATAGGCTTATTTGTGTTCTTTTATAGTAAGAGATATGTTATAACTTTATAAAATATATTATAGCAATCAAAGATTAAAAGAAAGTAATTTTTTATTTTTGTAGAATAAATTCTACGTATTCTTATTATTATTTTAGTGTCCGATTTCTTAGTTTTCATCAAAAATCTGAATTTAATCAAGGAAAACTCTTCCACTTTAATATTCTAGTATTTAATTATACTAAACCTCCTTAAACTAAAATATGTTTTCCAATATTTCATCAAAGAATTAAACTAAAAGGCCAAAAAGTGTTCAAATCAGTGTCCAGTATCAAAATATTTAACCTTTTATGGAAATTTTTGCTCTACCTTGCTTGATGCTTTTTCAAAAACGTGTTTTTTGCAGCAGCAAATCCAAATCAATGCAGTTCTAGAGCCATTTTTATTTTGTTATTGTTGCTTTCCTTTGGCTTTATGCGCCGGTTTACCTTCACGGCAAATGTTCTCCAAGTTGTAGCTGCTGTTTTTTTTCTCCTTTACCTGCTGCTGCTTTTGAAATCCAGTTTTGCGCAGCTGCAGCGCTGCAACGCGAATCAAAAAGCGCAGCCGCGAAACAGTTACGAGGCGAGCAACGCTAAAGCGACGCTGACAGCACAAAAACAATAACAAAAGCAATAAGAACAACAACAATAGGCAGCATAATTTCGCTGACCCACTAAATTGAACAACAACATAGCGCAAAAATATAATTAAATGTGCGTGTCTGTCAATGTCTGTCTGTGTGACTGACTGACAATTGCGCGACGTTTTAGAAATACAGTTGGAATTCTCTTATAAAAACCATTAGGTACTTACTAGTTGGGGTTTTAAAATGAGAGCTCTAAAAAATATATAACTATATTTACTGCTATTTTGTTGTAACGATAGATAAATTCTAGTTTTCAACACATTTTGCTGACTAGAAAACAGAATCAATAAATCCATTTAAGTTAATAACCAATAAAAAGCAGAATAAAGAATAATAGCTCGATTACGACTGCAAATAAGGCTTTAGTAATAATAAAGACAGACTGACTGTGATCGTACATAAAAAATATCATTAGGTTTACATGGTTCAAAACCAGTAAGCAATAGATCAAGTTTTTATTAAGTTTTAAGTTTATCTAGAGAAGAATATGTAGAAAAATATCATGATTTCTTAGGTATGTCTAGAATTCACTAAGGGTAGAGGATTATAAGGTTCTAGGGGCTTTTAATTCTTTATATTCATAGTTTCTAAGCATGAACCTAAAAATATATCTCTTAAAAAACATACTTTTAATAGTATCTCTTACCTTAAAGTCCGCTATAAGTAAGACTTAAAAGATACACAGTGTTCTTAGCTATAGAAGCTCGACTGTAGAACTGGGAATGGCAATAGGAATTGCAATAAAACCGACGAGCATCGCCAAATGCAGCGCTCACTGCAATTTGCAAGCTCGGCTTTAGCGGCGAAAAGCGAATCCGCTGGAATCGAAAAAAAAAAAAAAATCCCTCGAGCGTTCGCTGGACGCGTGAGAGCGTAGGAGAAAGAGAAGGTGAACGGAGAAGCGGTCAGTCATGTGCACTGCGTCGACAGAGGCAGCAACGTCGACATCGACTGCGGCAGAGGCGTCTGCATTGCAAAACCGATGAATTCGCCTCTTGCGATTTTTTGTTTGTATTTTCTTTATTTTTTTTGGTCATGCCAACGATTCTTTGTAGGCCTTTCTTTGCCTTCGTTCCTTCATTCGCCTGCGTTTATTTTTATTTCTTTATGTGTTGCTAACGGTGCTTGGGCTTTATTTATATATAATTGTGTGTGTGTGTCTTTCTCTGTCTCTCTCTCGCTGTCCCCCAATTCGTATTTGTGGGTAAACACGTTTTTTTGGAGCTGCGCTTTGCGAAATCGAATTCGAAATGCAACGGTGGTAGTTAACCCATTGATGCCCCGGGAATTGGATCGCAATAATCTCATCGATTGGAATTACATCGGGAGCTTAGAAAAGACTAAGTAAATTTTTGGACATCTCTTGAAGTCCTCTGAATTATATAGTTTTTGGCAGTTTCAATTCTTTAAGGGTATTACCTTGTATCTTAGAGTTTTATAATATTCAAGGAAATATAATCCGAAGAATGGTTTAATTTCTTTTGAGAAAAATAACATTTTTCGAAAAAAGAATGTTTAGAAAACTTCTGAAAGTGGAATTTTGGAAGTGATCGATTTTATTTATTGGTTTTTTAATTTATATCTCAATTTTTCACCTATTATAGATATTTATAGATTAAAGATATTTATAGTTTCCTACAAAAGAAAATCTAGACCTTCATTTTTAATATGTTTCTTTGATCATTTATTAACATTAAGGTTGTAGTTAATATTTAATTTTATCTCTTCGATAAAGAGAATATTTTTCCTTGATATTTATAATAACTACTTTTGTTAGATTTCTCTACAAAATTCTGGCTTAATCTTTGAGGTTTACCACAAGCCCTCGCCCTGAAAAAAACCTCTATCGAGCTTGTGGCTTTCGGTTCCCATACCTTTTTCCTGCGATTTTCGACTTTTTTAGCGACCTTTTTAAGGTTCTTACTGTACCACTTATATATGTATATACCTACCATATATGTACGTATATCTGTATACCATATGTATGCATATGTACACAAACAATCCCGATCGTTTTGTTCGTTTGCATTTCCTTTTTCGTGCCTTTTAAATGTATTGACCCAATTCTCTGGCCTGAGCATTGGAATTTCGTTTGCATTTCGTTTTTAAGTGAGTTTTATATACATATATAGAGACAGTAGCGATTTTTATCGCCTTTAAAAGGCTGAGATTTCGATATATTAAATCTGAATTGTATTTGCATAATTAGGAGGCAAAAATAAAGTGCTTTAAATATATACATTTTATAATTGCTTTGCACAGTTGCGGTTTGCTGCTTCGGTTCATAAATCTTTGATGTGTGACACTTAATTTTGAAGACTTTTAAATCGTTGCTAATCCGTTTTACAAGCATTTAATTAAAATGTTGCTTGAAATTAATTTGCGACAAATCCCCAGAAGTAGTTGGATAATTTGATTTTATTTTTGATGTTTGTCAATCGCATAATGAAATGCCAATAAACTTTGGACATTCCACACTGAGAGAACAAATGCAAACACGTGTAGAATGCCATGGCAATGCTTTGTTTTTTGTTCGTCGTTTTCGGTTTTTATTATTTTTACATATTTATTGGCGGTTTCTGTTCTGTTCTTGCGGTGGCGAGCAAAGAGGACAATTTTTTGTTGCCACGCGAATTTTATTATTGCTGCAAATGCAGAAAAAGTTTGGCACTTCGATGGTGGCTTGAAAAAAATTGTGAATTTATGCGGAACATTTTTTGCGGTCGGAATCGGCGTTGGCCTCGGCTTACATCTTTTTTGTATTTTCCCTCACCTGAAATATATTATTGAAAAGCATTTCATTAAAAACTTAATAAAGTTATTAATGTCAAAAGGGTGTAGGGATTGTCAGCGCCATTAATATTCCGCTCTAAATGGTTATAAATGAATTGTTAATCAAAATATTGTCGTGATTAACTAGCGCTGTGGTTAACTTGGTCTGGGCTGCAACCATTTAACTTTTAATTAATTTTTCTTATACGATAAAAAAATATGCCAGTGCCGGGTGTCGTTTATCAATGGCAACAGCTTTATAATAAGGATAATTATTTAAATGCAATAATAATATATAATTTTCTCTTTTTTATCTCTGTCTCTTTATAGGTAAGTTCACCGAAATCTCTCTCCTACCACTCGTCGAGTCCGACTGTAATTTATGGTATGTGTGGTGGCTTTAACACAAATTATTTCATTGCCTTGCTCTGCTTTAATGCGTTTCGATAGAAAGGAGGGGCGGGCCGGCCCAATCGTAGATTAGAAAGTGCCAACAAGAATTTCTACAGTGGAAAGTATACGTCGTTAATGGCTTGGTATTATTATTATGGCGTGATTGAGGCGAGAAGCCGGAAACAATCGCGGCGTTGATAATCAAATAACAGTTGGCCAACTGCAGCCGTATAATGTGTCTTTAGCCCCGTTTTATTATATGGAATATCGCATATATCGCACATTATTGATAGCGTCGGCTGTGGCTCAGCCCGGCGAGCCATGTTCGCGTTTCTGCTCCATATAAATAAGATAAAAAGATACAATACTTCAATTTTATTTATTTATGGAGCGCACTTTGCATTGTTGGAATAACAGCGCATCAAAATGAGCGACAGTTCGTTCACACCAAACACGCAATAAGAGACAACAAAAAGGCCACATTTCTCCCTCTTCTTGCCTCTGTCGTGCTGTTTATCGTGAAATATTTAAATTGTTTCCCTGGCACATTTCGCTACTGATAGCACATTTCAACGGCAGCTACAAAAGCAGAAACAAAACCAAACACCTAGGAAAACAATGTGGAACGAACCAGACTAGCAAACAGAACAGATCACCTTCTTGCCCCTTTTGGAGCGACAACGAAAACATCTCAGGAATACTCGGGTCTTGGGTGACAAAGAAAGTCGATTAAATGTCCTATTTAATCTGACTGACTTGACTGCATTTAAATGAAAGAAAATTGCCAGCAAGAAGGACAATTTGATGCTTCAAAGGGGGTTTTATTTATGCATCAACTGTTGACTGCAGAGCTTAGTGTTCTTCTTCCTTTATTTTGGGTTTTAAATAAGTATAAAACGTGGTGGCTTAAATGGAAATTACCATTTCCTTGAATAGAGCAATTTAACAAGCAATTGGAGCTAGTGAAATAATTACAGGTCAGTAAATATAGGTAAATATTTATGCGAGAAATACAAATCTCCATCTTTGAGCACAGAAAAGGCTTTAAAAGTTGACTTAATGCTTTGACTTATTAAAGTAGTGACTACCTTTGCTTCTCTGTATAAAAAACACGTGCTCGGTGTCGAGTTCTCAATGGTCTTTGGATAAAAAAGTAGCGCACAAGCGAAAGCGAAAACCTCTGAAGAAAGCCAACAACAATAAATAAAGTGAAATGTGTTTAAATATTGATAAAAACAATAAGAATAGCAACGACACAAGCTGGAAAAATGCTGTTGCACACAAAGAAAACAGAGCGAAAATAACAACTCGGCTGGCCTGGCCACATGTGTTAATTTGCGCTCCGCTCCACTGGTGGGAAGGTGGAAGGGTAGGAACCGTAGGAACCGTAGGAACCGTCGAGGTGTCGGTGGCTACAGGTGAGCAAGAGAGAGGGGGTGCCGCGCAAAGGTGGACAGACCTAGGTGGGGGGTAAACTTTGGCAAACTGCTGACAAATATTTAATGGCTGTCGAGTTCAGCACGGTTCGGTTTGCTTAGATCCGCTCAATTCAGTTCTTACCCCGCCCTGCCCCAGCGCCCAGAATGTGTAGTAGTGGGTCAGGTGCAAAGTGGGAGTGCGGCAGGTGAGGTGTGTGTGCCGTGTGGTGTTTACACAAACAGCTCCCGTTTCGCTTTTCTTTTCCTATTTGATGATTAACACATTTCAAGTCCCAGTTGTTGTCGTTGGCTTAGCTGTTGCACAGTGAAATATGCAAATATTTTTGTATATTTGGTGACGAACCCAACTTCGCACACACAATAATAGCTGATAACAAAAGCTAATATTTATTTATATAGAATGCTAAATAAGGAGTATGTCTGTAGTGTTTCTTTATAATTGTAGAGTTTAGACTTCCTTATAAATATAAAAAAATATGGTATTGAAATTTGCACTACTGATCAAATATTATTCAATTAATTCATTAAAATCGATTTATAAGCAAAAGAAAATATGTTTTTAAACCAACTCTTTATTTTATTAAGTAGAATCTAGTTTAATATTTGTATATTTGAATGAAACAGCTTAACGGTAAAGGTTTTTAAAAACGAATAGACAATCGATAAATATCGATAATTAATTTAGACACCTTTTCGATGAGTTTTCGATATATTTATATGATTAAATCACGCAAATATCAAGACAAGAAATTTAATAAGCCCTGAATTGCCACATCGCTTTCTTAATTTATTGGACAATTTTTATTTTTTATTCTGGATAAATAATAATAGTAAAAGAAAGTTCAAATTAAATTCATTTTTAATTCGATGTGGTCCAGCCTTTTTTTCTGTGTGCTGAGGAGCGGCGCGCGGATGGGCACGAGGGCGTAGTGATACCGCCGCCTAATGGGTAATGATGTGGCTCCTTGGCCGAACGATGCGACTCGTTAATTTAGTGGCCGCCAACGACGATGAAGATGCCGCGGCCAAAGTAAACATTTGAATAGAGCCGGCGAATTGCTCCATTGCTGCTCTTCCTCCTCCTCCTCCCCCGCTTGCCCTTCCGCCGCCCACCGTCCCCAATCGGATTAGAGGGCGTGGCAGGCTCCCGGCGCGTGGAGTTCATGCCGGCTTTTGTTTTTTCGGTGGTGTGTTTGCCTAGTGTAGGCGGCGTCGCAGGTGGTGTTGATGATGATTATAGCCATAGCTCCTCGACGGGCTCTGTTTGCCCGAAAAAGTTGGTAAATGAAATTTTTATCGCACTGCAATTGCTCGAGCTCTTGGTGGCCATAAATTTGGCCGAGCACTACATGAAGTTATTTCGGGGATTATTCTAGGAGTGTGTGCGTGCGTAAGGCGCGGGGTTTACCACTTCAAGTGTTGGGGAGCCAGAGAAAGCAAAGGTAATTCGGTTAGAATCAGTTTCAAGTGCACACAACGGGCGATTAATGGCCAGTTAGAGTTTCGATAAAAGTTTACGGCTTTAATTTTCTTTGTGGATATGTTTATTAAAAGTGCTAAATTTATTTTATAAATTAATTTTTTAAGAATTTATTTATTGTATAAGAAGCACCTAATAGGCCTCTGCAGCATTGGAGCATTTACAACTTGCCTTACTCTAGAAGATCGAAGTCTTCAATGTTATGTCGGCAAAATCGATAAGCATAGATATATAATCGATTAACATCGATATATCATCTATTAACATCGATATATCATCGATTAACATCGATATATCATCGATTAACATCGATATATCATCGATTAACATCGATATACCATCGATTAACATCGAGTATCATCGATTAACAGAGATATATCATCGATGAACATCGATATCTCATTGATGAACATCGTAGCTTGAAAGGAATCAAAGTTTTCAATGTTTTGTAGGCAAAATCGAAAAACATCGACATAACATCGATTAATATAGATGTAAAATCGAATATCATCGATTTTACCTCGATTAACACAGATATTATATCGATAACCATGGATATTTTTTCAGTTCCACAAGCTTGTGTTATAAACTCTTAATGTAAAAGTGGATACTGATTAGGAATAGCTGCATATTCAAGCCTGATTATATTTAATGCGTTTTTTTTTTCAAATCAAAAGTGAAGAATAATTTTCTAACCCCTGGACAAATATCTTTCTGAAAGCCTCCTTAAATTGCCCATCGAATTGAAATGACTTTGATATATTTTTGGTCTCCAATTAGTTCCGGTCGATATAGTTGCGAATAATAAATGGCGATGAGCTTATTAACTGATCATTAAGTAAATGATAAATGCTCGTGTTAAATCGGCCAGACACTTATTTCGCAAACGGGACGGCAAATATAGATTTTTGGCATTTGGCCTAGAACTGATATTATACGGCTCTTCGTCATGCACGTTGTAAAATAGATCAAAAGCGAGAATAGAATAAAGAAATTTGAATTTCCGCTGGAGGCACCAAGGAATAATTGAAGAATATTATTAAATATTCACCAGATACGTATTTGGGTCGGCCGGCACGTGCCTGGTCCTTATATAAGTTTCAGGTTCTTTCGCCGAGGAAAATACGTATTTTTTTTCACCCACACGAGGTGGATTCGATTACGCACCCCGCTGATTAGTTTTGCTTTGTCGGCGCTTCCCGGTCGGCCAATTGTCAAGCAAGAAAAATAGCGGAAATATTTTACTCATTGACGTAGCAGCGGTCCAAACAAAACCGAAAAAAAAGTAAGAAAAACTAGAAACAAAGTCTGAAAGCTAGCGTATAACCGCAGATTCTTGAAGCTATCGAAACACCTCGTTCTATGTACAATGGGGAAAATTTCAATTGTGCACGCCCAGCGAGGAATGTCTACCCCATTTCCCATCAGCAGCGCAGCGTCACCGTCCCTGTCCCCACTCGATGGGGATGATGATGATGATGATGCTCGCTTGTCCATCCACATCATTCCACATGACAGACGGAGATTGCGTGAAAATCTCACAGATTTGTTGACATTTCTGCTTACATTTTATTCAATTGCTGATGCTGTTGTGTCGGCCGGCCGGGGAGAGAGCCCAAAATAAATATAAATTAATCTTATTCTCATGCATGTACGATTTACTTTGTGTTTCTACGCAATTGAAATTAGTTTTACTAAATTTAATTTAATTAAACAGCCAGCCCCGAAGGGTTGACCGCATTTCTCAGCTCATTTCCTGAATTGTACCAGCCCCAATCTCCTTGTCTACTCTTTGGCAATCAATTTCTGCCCCAATACAAATTTATTTTCCCAACCCCGCCGCCTCCGCCACCTTGCATGTATTTTTATGCGCATTTAAAAGCATTTTCCATAAATAAAAAATTATGAAAAAAAGCAACCAAAACGTGTATAGACGATACGAGAGGCCCAAAACAGACGAATTAGTGAGGATTTTCACATGAAAAGCGGCGCGTAAATTGCGCGCAGACCACAAGAGGCGGTCGGTTGGTCGAGAAAGGGGGAAAATAGGGGAAAAGTGGACTGGGAATGGAAATGAAAATTGTTTTATGTTTGAAGCGCCCGAAAGATTTTTCCACATAAATTACATGCACACGGCCGAAGACGCAGAGGCCGACTGTTGTCATAAGTGATCAACGCGGTCGGACCTCAGTCAGCCAGTCAGCCCATCCCATCCCTCCATCCCTCAATCCGTCCATCTGTCCGTGTGAGTATCTCTAGTTTGTTGCTATATCCACTGGCACGTCAAGTGAACTGACATTAAAATGACGAAAACGCAAATCAACAGCAAACAACAAACAGCAGAGGCAGAAGCAGCAGCAAGAACTTTTTGCCTTCGGCTGAGTTTGTTGAAAAGATGGATGGATTTATGGCTTAGTTTGTTGTGTGTTCCTTCCTTTTTTCCTCCTTTTTTTTTTTTGCAGGGTGGGTGTCTGGCTCGTCAATAGAGTTTCATCAGGGAAATGGCCAAAGTTCTTTTCAGAGAGATCAGGCTTTATGATGAAGTTATTAAAATAAGATTGCTTTTGTATGTAATTCGGGGCTAAAACTATTATAGATCACATATTAAAGGCTTCTTGAAACTAATTTTAATTAAAGAATGCTTATTACTTTACAAATTAGGTCTGTTTAAGGATTTTCTCTTAATAATTTAGATATTTCGAGGTTGTATAGCTTGTATGTTATTTGGGCTTTTAAATTTAAACCCAACCTAGTAACATTATTTAGAAATATCATTATGCTTTTTTTGATATCCTTGATTTTACCAGTATAAATCCATGAACACTGTTCAGTGATCAGCTTAATTTTTTACAAATGAATGAAAACCTGTGCTATAAAGATTTATTTTGCATTAATATTATGATTATATTTAAATTCTATCCACATAAATGAACCATAAATACAGAAAGGTATTGTCCAAACCTTTTTACACAAAACCTTATTCTCTGAATTCGTACTTGGGAATTTTAAGTGTAATCCCTGCAAAAACTTTCGCTCAATATGCCTCCCCTTATTATATTGTTTTAATAGCTTTATTAGTTCTGTTTGAAAGTATTAAATGCTAACTAAACACTATTCTTTGGCTTAAGAGCTTAAAAGGCCAAGAAAACTGATTAATTTCACCAATTAAATATCTGACCTTAATCTCTGTGTGTGGTCCGGGGGGAGTGTTCACAGTTTCTAATTGAAAATCATTAGAAACCAAAGCACATGCAATTTACTTTTCCCCTTATATTGTTTGCTGTGTTGTACACGTCAGCTGAAAAGCCTCGACGGGAATGAAAGGGGAAGGGTAAAAGAGCATGGGCACGGCACGGAAAAATCAAACGCCGAACTAATGACAATTTTCAATGCTCCACGTGCTCCACCACCGCCGCTGCCGCCCGCTGTGACTAATGAGCGTTGCTAACTGAGATAAGAGATCTGGCCAAATGGCAAATGCTGAATATATAGAACGGCTCCGTTGAGCGTCGAACAGACCTGAATAGAGCAATTGCCGTTTGTTACCAAGAGATTTGGCCACCGCCGCCGCGGCCAGAGTTTAGAAACAAATCAGATACTGAAACGAAAAATATACAAATGTATTTAGAAGAGTACTTATGTCATTCATGAGAATGTATCTCTGACGTGTGCGGCCGCAGAATTTCGAAGCGCTGATGATGATGATGGGGATGATGATGACGCCGATGAGCAATGCCAATAGCATGCATGATTCTCTACGAGTCTATATTATATAGTTTAAAAGGTTTGTCTTTGCGGGAATGATTGATTGCCGCCAAAGAAGTGGAGGTCGTTGCGAAATGTATCGCTTAGATACAAATGCAGTGAGCAGCCAGGGCAGGGCAGGCTGTTTATAACATTGCACATTGTTTTATTATTTTCGAATGGCATTTTTTGTGCAAGTCCATTTCGCATCTCCCCCCCCTCGGATCATTCTTGTGTGTGTGTGATGTTGGGCCCACTTGACTTGGACTTTTGATGTTTTTACTTGGCCTGGCCAAGACGGCGGCCGCAGCAGCAGCAGCAGCGGCAGAACTGGCACTCGCTCTTGTCGCTCACTGATCTGCAGCATTTAATTTAATTTCATTGTGGTGCCTGTGCTGTTTTAATTAAATTTCGCAATGCAAATGCAAACGGTTGAAGAAAACATTTTGTAAATTGCATTTTATGTGCAATTTTCGTTCGACATTGGACGACGGGCCTTCTTCGTATCGTTCCGTACGCTAACCAAGGGTGCTTCGGGGATTGGATGCTTTGGGGGATGGGACACGGGGGACAGGAAAAATGACCGGAGTGCGCCCGTCTGCTGGCGGAATACAGTGCATCTAATTGCGAGTAACAAATGCCGCCTCATGTTGCTGTCGCCAGACATTTTCTTTTGCTCGGCATTTCACTTTTTCTTTTGGCTCGAAGGGGCACGATGATGATGATGATGATGCTTCTGCTGCTGCTCTTGGCTCACAGAAATAAAGAGCACCAGCATATGTGCGAGATGGACACTTTTGGGGCTGCTGGCGAAGTTTTTGATTAGCTTAGCTACCTGGGACAATTAGAGGCAACAAATGAGCTGAACAAATGCCACAAATGGATCATCTTGTCTAAGTTTGAAGCAGAGAACAGTGGATAGAATTCTTTGTGCATTTTCCAAATATTCTTCTGCCTGAAGTATGACTTGTATAACTGATTAATGCGTCGATTAGTGGGTAGGTTCATACCTTATAATGGAAAGGAATGTCTTTACGCAGGACTCAACCATATTTCTTTATTAATTTGAGTTCTACAAGCTTTGTTTAATAATTAAATGGGTTATACGATGGAGTAAACATTTTTTATTAGTAATGTTTTATAAATAATGTTCAGGTTACATTCACTAAGCTTTGATATAAGGAAAAAATTAAGTTAAAATACAAGTAATGATATATTTAGCCAATTTTTGATTTATCTCCTGATGCTTTGCATCTTTCTTTCCAAGGAAGCCTCTTCCTGCGAGGACATTTTGACAAAACGCCAGTACATACTTCAATTGTCTAGCTCCCCGGGACTGTCACTCCGTTGCTGACTGACTGTCTGTCTGACTGACTGTCTGTCTGAATCTGGCAGTATTTCTGGCTATTTTTACTACCTCGATTCTTTATCTGAGATTCTGCAACTTGCAGTTTATTGCGATTTCGAGTCAACCAGCGGCAATTTCTTCATCTTCATCTTCATGACGGCGACACATCGTTTTCTTTCTCTCTCCCCCCTCCGTGGATTTCTTGGCAAACGCATTTATATTGTGCACTTGTATCTCGGTATCTATCTATGTATCTGGTGGATGTCGGTGCTGCACTTTATACGAACAGCGACCGCTTGATCGACTGAGTGCAAATTTCTCGAAGCGAAATTTATTTGTGATTTGCAATTCGCAATTTGCATGGACCGACCGACCGACCGACCGACCGTCGTCGTAGTCGTCGTCGTCGTTCACTTGCATCCCTCCCCAGTGAGATTTTGTGGGTAATTCATCTTCATTTCGTTGCGGTTCGAGCTGAAATGCGTTGCGGTATGCAGCCGCGACACTGCAACACCGCTGCAGCGCGCTCGCCGCCTTTCGGCTATTTTCAATTCGTCCGCCGCTGTGCTAAAAATGTTTCAAATGTTTTTACCCAAAAATAAAGCGAAATTGGAAAAGAACAAAAACAAAAACAACCAGCACAGACAGACAGACAGTTCTCCTGCTGTAGGCTCAATGCACTCAAGTCCTAAACCCTCGAACAAACCATTCTATCTATCTATCTATCTATCCATCCATCCATCCATCAATCATTTTAGTAGGAGTTTTTTTTCCCTCTTTTTTGTAATTTAATCAACAGTTTCCAATGCTGTGGGATTTTCTTACTCGTGTGGGGGTGATTTTATGGAAACTAAAAGAAAAATATAAAATACAGGAGAAAATTGAGAGAGCTCTAGAGATGGAGAGGTAGAGAACGACAGAGAGAGAGAGATGTGGAAAAGGGAAAAGAAAAATGTGGATGGTGGTGTATTATTATTAAAGGCAAATTTGACAGAAAACAAATGTTTCCTTCGGCTGGCATGCCGCTTGGCTCTTTGTTTTCTCTTCTTTTCCTCGGATTTTTCATACAAATCGCTTTGTATGCGTCAAAGTTGTTGAAATTTGAATTAACCCTTGGATAAACCAAGGACGACGCGTTGGTTTGTGTGGCAGGAAGCTGTCGGTTGGCATTTGGTATTGGATTACCATCTCTGGATGATGTTAAGCGGATAATGAAGTTGCCAAATGATCAATTCACATTGTTAGGAAGTCATTAAAATTGATTTGAATTTATTTAGCAGAATTGATTCATTTAATAAATAAAGTTTAGTATTTCAATCTGTCTCCCGTGTGGTTTTATGTTAAAGCTTGATATCGCCCTTGTCCTTTTTGTCAATTTATATAAAATAGAGATTTAATTGGATTGCAAATTGCATGGCAGTTATTTGTTATTTCAATGCTGATGGAATAAAACTCCCGCAAGCTATTTAAGTTGTTAAAGATTAAAACAGTTTTCTAGTTTTTGTAAATGCATCTTTATTCTTTAATCTTTTTTGTTTGCTTTGCTCTTGACTTGAATTATTCCAGTCAATTGTAAAATATAAAGCTAAGGTCAGCGCAGTTGCCTCTCCGAGTTCATCGCTTGCCTTAATGTTTACATATTTGTATTTATTTTTACGTATACAGAACTCTGGCACTGGCATCTAAAAATACGTCACAAAGGCGAACCATTAACCTAATTGCAAAAGTCAGGCAATGAATACAAAGGCCCCAGGTAGCAACAGGCACCGACGGTTTACTCCTACTATATATATATATATAAAAGAAAATAGGGTTAAGTGAGTCCACTACTCCTGCGTTTTCTCGAAAAATTGCATCAGTGAAGACGTGCTAAAAGCGAACCAAAGCCAGCAAATGAAATAATTGAGGCAGGCGAGTGAATCGGAACTAAGGTAAAAGTTAATTAACTTTAATAGTAATTAGTTAGTAGACTGGCTGCCAACACACCGACATTGACAAGTTCAAGTCGTGTAAGCGAAGCAGAAACGACAAGAAAAACGAGCGCCAACTATGGGTAAAAGTTGGCAAAACGTCAGGGTGTTTGTTGTGCGGGCAGATGGAAAACTCGTGTAATGATTAGAAATTATCCAAGTTTTACCAGCGCCTAAGTACCGAGTTAATTAGTGCAGGCATCACGGGCATCATCGGTGTTTCCGTGTCAAGACCAAGTGGCCCAAAAAACACCTGCCGCCTGCGGTAAAAATATGCGAAATATTTAAATTCACTCCACGGCACTTCTCTGCCCAGCAGCCCCTTCGCAGATGTCGTCGCCCACTGATTGACATTTGAACGTGACATGAACATGGTTCACCTAAATTCCGTAATTTATTTCGCAAAACTCGACTAACCGAAAACAAAACGGAAATTATGTTAGCAATGCCTGGTGGCCAAACACCAACAATTTCGGGTTGGCTTTAACCGCGTTGTTGCCATTTCAACAAATATTCAGCATTGAGCATTCAAACATATCCCCGTGACAGCGTCAATTAACGCAAAAAAAAAAGTGCAAACTTTGCGTTGACTTAAATTTTTTGCACTCAGCCATAGAAAATGTGTGTGTTTTTTGCATTGGTTTCGATTATGCCATTAGTGCAGAAAATCGATTCTCGTTTGGTATTTACGTAAGCGGTTGGATAAATGCTGGACTGGGGATAATTATTTCCAGAAGTAGCTCTATTATTTATTTAAAATGTTCTCGTACCGTTTCACAACCAATTTAGACATTTAATTGTATTTTCTGACTTTTATTTTGTAATAATAGTTTTCTAGCTAAAGCGCATGTCGTTAAAAGTCTAATAAATGAGCTTTCATGGGGGAGTAATTAATATTTAATGTCTAACACTGCTTTCATAGTTTCCTAGATCCTAGAAAACATAAATTGGAATTATTAGTTGTCATTTTAAATATTATTATGTTGCCAGAGATGCTGATGTTAAATTATTATATTGAAAATAAGACTTAACTGTATTAGTCTTGATTTAGTTTTGTAGTTTAAAGATCATAGATCAAATACAGAAGTAAAACCAAGAAGAACTTTACAACATAATTGCGATTGATTCATAAGCTTCTTAGAATTTTTTTATAGACTATCTGGGATGGTAAAGAAATCTCTAGGGATTTTAAATTTCTTTAAAAACGCACCCAAAACTATGTTACAAAATGTGATATCTTAAAAAAAAAAAAAAAAAACAGAATTACCTAATTATAACCTTCTATGCCTTAAAAGCTCTATAAAAATAGCTTGGTCAATGAACTATATCTTTTTAAATATAATTTGCAGTGAATTTGGCACTTGAAACATTTTATTGCATACTTTTAGACACCTTTTCAAGGGATTTGAAAACCCTAGTGAGTTCTGTGGCTCTCCCGTTTACATAGTTTTTAAAATCTTACTTATAAAAACAAAATAAAAAGAACAGGATAAATCTAATCCCTTTAGCAATCTGAATTTATGACCAGATAAATCGAGAGCCGCAAAATAAACACAAATATGCAGCCACATGTCGAACTAAACACTCGCTCAGACCACGAAAGAGCCAAGCATATTTACTATATGTGTATATACTTATATATATTGATAAATCTGTTGTTATACTCTTCGTCACCACAAAGCCCGATACTTATCCATATATATGTGTGTTTGTGTACATATTTTTACAGTCCACACAACAACAGAACCAGCAGCAAGCACTTATGAACAAGTCAAATGACGACGTACGGAGAAAGCGTCCCGAGACTACACGGCCAAATCACATTCTACTCTTCACCATCATAAATCCCTTCTATCCCATCACAGTTGTAAGTACACACAGCGATATATATATCTATATTTTACTCTTTCTCTCTCCTGCAGCAGCGCCTCCCATACATTATATTATAAGGCGATATTATCCTATATATATATCCTCTAGCTACTTAGTATGGCGAAATGTCTGAGGGGGAAGACCTCCCATTTTTTACTCGTACTTACTGTTTTTTTTTTGGGGCAAGAAATCGGAGAAAATAAAATAAAATCCATTGCAATTTGTTTTGTGGCTGTTGAGAAACTTGTCACACACTCGACCGGAGTTTTCAGGCATGTGTGCCGGGGATTTAAAAGCAGTTATTTGCCACACTGTCGCCTCTGGCCCCGAATCTATATATATATATGTGTTTAGATCCTGTTGTTGTAGGCCCCAGACGAGTGTTGATTGCATCTGGCTTTGTGGTATTTCTGTGCTTATCACAACAGTAGATACTTTTTAGCTACAAAATGGCCAGAAAGGGTCCTTCGTCCTTCTGATACAAGTGGGGATAGCAGATGGGCTGGGATATAGACGAGTGTTAAGCCCAAGTGCATTGTTAGACTTGCAACAACCGGTGGCAGCAACAATTATAAGACGAGAGAAAAACAACACAAAGTAGAGTGAAAAAAAAACAACAAATAAAATGAAAAATGCATAAAGTACTCAAGTGTTATGGGGCTGAAAAACGTGCGAGCCACGCCCACATCAACACAGAAACGCATAGATGCAGAATCCTTAACAAGGACTCGAGATGGTTATGCTCTGCTTTAATAAGAGAACTTTCAGATTATGAAACACAGACTTTAAAGACTTAAAAATATAAATATTTAACTTGATAAATAGGCAAAGAATTAAACTTTAAATTAATTCTAGCTTATTGCTAAATTATTTTGATTTTCCATATTTAATATCACAAGCAAAAGTACAACTAAGCTTCCTTTTTGGTTGCAGAAAACCCCTTATATTTAGTAACTTAAAATATGTTATGGAAAGCAACAACTTACTCCATTCAAATGTGGATCAAGAAGCTCTTAGCTTACCCATTTTCCCAACCCAGTTATCCGCTATAGCTATTGTCGCCCTATATCCTTGCTATATAGGGTAGACGCTTACACACTTTCAGCCTAGACTCGCACACTGGCACAGTTTATTGTCTTTTTCAGTAAAGGCAGAAACATTTGGCGGCACAGGCCCTCCAACGGAGGCAAAGAAAACAAAAATGCGGAAATGTTTTGCCTCTCATATTCGTTGTCCATCTCTTTCTTACTGCACAGAGAGAAATAGTACATAAATGGGATAAAATATAAATTCTATAATAAATATAGCTTCTAGTTGGTAGGAATACTTCCATATATGAATATATATAAAGGCTGAATAATAAATAGTATATGTTTCGATTAAGCAGTAACAGTTTAAAAAAATTTGATTATAATTCCCAACTGGTTATAGTCACGAAAATAAGAAATTGCCTTAGATTACCCTTTTTGTGAGGTCTTAACAGTCAAACGTGCGTATTTATAAAGACTTAATAATTAAAGTTTAACCTTTCGATTAAGCAGTAACAGTTTTAAAAAATTTGCTTATAATTCCCAACTGGTTACAGTCACGAGAATAAGAAATTGCTCTAGATTACCTTTTTAAGAGAGCTTAACAGACAAACGTGCTTTTGAAACTAAATTATTATAAAACCTTAAAAAAATGTAAACTTTCCAACTTCCTGTTCAATTTTTAAGTAAAAATCCTTTTCACCACCCATTTCTCTCCGTGTATGTGTGTTTGAGAGAAGTGTTTGTGCCCAGGCAATTGTATTTTCCAACACTTGAGCCAAGTGCGAGCGTAGTGGAACATAAAATCCTGTGAAGTGGAAAACATGCCGTATAAAAACTACAAAAACTGAAAATTATTTGGGGCCAGAGCAGTTGCATTCTGCAGTTGTGTGAGAGTGGGTTTGGGTTTGGGGATAAAGCCAGAAACCCAGAAAGCCAGCAAGCCCAAAAGCCCAGACATGTTAATTCGCATCCGACAAAATGGCTGCCTCTCCTGCCTCTCTGTTGCCTGGCAGGATATTCCGGTCGCCCGTCCAACTGAATGACTCCTCGTAGGTCCCATTGTCGTAAAGTCCGACTCACTGGATTTATATTCGCATCCAGACTCGCGCAGCCTTTTCAACGGAAATAAATCTTTCTGTTGACTTAAGTCATCGCCACGGAGGAGCGTTGTTTGCCGTGGAATTAAGCAATTCTCTTTACAATTCTCCGTTTCTCTCCCAGTCTCTCTCTCTCTCGCGTTATGCGACACAAATTAAAAGCTTCTGGCAGCTCGGAAATATCTGTTACATCTCTGCCTCTTATTGAGCGGCATTCCGCTGTTTTAATGAAGCTGCAAATCGGATTAAGTGCATTTCCTGTGACATCAGAAGTTTGATTTAAGGGTATCGGAATGGTGGATGGTTTTAATACCCGCAGATACAGGCCATTTTTCAGAGGATCAATGCTCAGGGTAAATGGCAACCGGAATGACATTTTATATCAAGGATTTCTTGATACTTTAGTGCACAGATCACCATGTTCAGATATGCTTAAAAGCCCATTAAATCGAACTTTAACGCTAAATTATTTAGCACTTTTCTAGGCCATTTAAAATTGAATTTATCTGTTCTGCTGCTGCTGCTGCCACTGCTGCTGCCAAATGCAATTTCTCCCACTGAAACACTCAAAAGAAACATGACCGAAAGAAAACTGTTTCCGGAAAGTTTCCGGAAAACTTGTGCCGGGCACGTTCTTCGCCGAAGGATCGCTCCATCATACGCTCCAACTAGCTTTGGCTTAACTAATCGCAAACTAAACGACCTCTAATAGCAGCCGGAACTTTTGTCAACAATGCAGACTCCCATTTCCACTGCTTGTTCCCGGTCTCTTCCCTATCCGCTTCCGCCCAGTCACACATGCACATGCCGAAAAGTAAAGTGAGCTGCGAGCTGCGAGCTGAGAACTGCGAACTTTTCCAGAGCTATGCCTCGCTCATTTCTGAGGGAAGGGGCGGCGCTTATCCGCACGGAACAAAAAGCTTTTGGGGATAAGATTAAAAACTTTTTAATAAGAAGACACTAAAAGCATCAAAGGAAATTTGCTTATGCATACATGTGTGCTGGAAAATGCCAGAGCCGAGTCGGGCAGAGAGGCGATAACCAGATGATAGATGATAAACTTGTGCGCCCAAACACTCTGCAACAAAAGCCACGAGCCGGGATGTTAAAGTTGAAGAGTTGCAGAAAAAATGCAATAAAAGTTGCTCCGAGGACGAGGACGACGGGCATTAGCTGACACCAGGCGGAGGGCAACAATGTTCAATAATGTATTAGCAGGAAGGCCAGAAGGCGTAGCAGCCGCCACAATGCAAATGCATCCAACCAACCCCAGGAGGAGGGTTGCACGGCTGCCCGCCTGCACGGCTGGCATATGTAAAACCCTCTTTGAAGCGGCTTATCAGAACGCTGTTCGACTTTGTTGGCAGAAGAAAAAATATGGAAAACGGGGCTAGGGAAAAAATACAAGAAAGAACTTTATAGTTGAGGGCCCACGACTATGAGATACCCGGTTATGTGGCATAACTTCAGGCATGGCGTGTTGTCGGGGCCTTCTGGTAGAGCTGATTCGCTAAGCTTTTTAGTCTGCTTTTATTTTCTATTAATAGTAAACTTAGTTTGGAGTTGGAGAAAAACCCAAATCTGTGCTTCCATTACCTCAAGTTGTTGGGAAATTATTCTAGCAAAGGTTTCCTGTGAAAAGCTTTGTATCAATCATAGATTTCTGATATTTTCCTTATTAATTATTCTTATAAGGCTGAAAAACTTAGTTTCTTGAGGTTTCCCACAGATTCTCGTTCACCTTGACTAAGCTTAAGCACCTTTAGTAAGTCAGACAATCAAAATGGGACCAGAAAACGATCCCCTATTAAATATAAAGCCTCCGATCGGATATACCCCGACTATCAAGGAATACCAAGCAGCAGCAAACTGCGAGGCAGCAGTCAGCCATAAGCTAAAGCCCAGGAATGTGTAACGGCAGCTGCAGCTTTTGCAATATGTGACACATGCAGGAGCGGGAGCAGTAGGAGTTTGCTGGAGCAGGCGTAACAAGCGGAGCAGCAGCATCCAACAGACCATAATGCGTAGCCTGGCAAAAGCCAACGAGCTAGGCGGGCCGGGTTTGGGTGGTTCCAGCTAGAACGCAGGCTTTGGGTGGCTGCAGCAGCGAAGGACATGCGGTGATGGCAAAAGCCGAAGCTGTAGCCAAAGCCCAAAGCCAAAGCCATAGACCTAAACCGAACCCCCAGCCCAGCGAGCCTCCCTTATAGGAGGAATATGGGAGGAGGGTTGGATAAGGACCAGAGAAATAGTGGGGGGGCGGAGTGAAGGAGGGCGTGGCTCGTGGCAACTGAGGTTTTCAATAATGCACGTTGTACGGCTCCCATGCCGCGTATTGTATTGCATTTTGTTTATGCATGCGCCCATCAAAGATGGCAAAGATGCTCGGCAAATGGAACTACAGTAAAAAAGTGGAGAAGGAGGGTGCACTGAGAAGAAAATATTACATTTAAAGCCTATAAAATATATAAAATAAATCAGAGAACTTGGTTTTAACTGAACTGAAAGTCAAACTAGTTTGTATATGATCCCAAAAGGACTTCCATAGATTTTAGAGTCTCCCATTTAATGAGGTAATTTTTCCATGGAAATCCTGCTTGATTTTTACAACTTGTTGAGCCTTTCCTCTGCCAAAATAATAAGGATTTATAGTCATAAATTTTATTTCCAGTGCTAAAACGTACATAGATACAGGTCTCTTTTTTTGTTTGACAAATCGATGAGGTAGTTCCCTTTCTTTTTTCCCCATTTCTTCCTTTTTTACCGCTGCCATTCCCGTTTTCACCACCCGCTGCCATTTTTTATGTTCTTCTTTTATGTTCGCCGCCGTTTGTGACAGAAAATCTCGCATAAAGTTGCCTTTATGGGAATATGCAAAACAATGGATTACGATGTGTGTGAGAGGCCTATCGAACTTTGATTTTTCCTCCTCCTAAAATCAAAAACTCTTCAAAAATCGTAGTCTGATTTTTTATTTTTTAATTTTAACCAACCACAATTTGAGCGAATAAAAATAAAGGTTGGAAGGACTGAATTTAACTGAACCAACACAGAAGCAGTAAGCTTTCCGGCATCTATTGATTAATTGGTTCCTTGGCTGAGTATGTTATAGAGCAGATCCGGAAAGCACTTGATATCGTTCTTGGTCAGGTGGCCGTTTTCGTACATTTTGGAGAAGATCTGCGGTTACGGAGGGAAGTTAATTCTTTCTTTCTTAGGTTTCCTAATTTGTTTTCCATGTGGAAACCTATTTCTGGCTTCGACTTACCATTTCCCTGAGCTGAGTGTCATTAAACTGATTGGTCCTCTCCTTTCGCCAGCTGAGGTGCTCGGCCCGCTCCAGCTCGCTAATATCGCCAGCTGTCCAGTCGATGGTTGACCGGGTTGACTGGGGACTGAGAGCTGCCAGCTGAGCAGCTGACTGCTGGCTCTTGGACTTGGCCAACAGCTCAACAGCCGAGTGATAACTCTCGGACTCGGCCAACAGACTGTGTTTGCTTCTCCAGAGTCGGCGCTTCTTCAAGTTATTCCTGCTCTTGGCGCTCTGCTGGCTATTGACGCTCAGCTTGCTCTTGACGCTCAGCCTGCTCTTGACGCTCATCTTGCTCTTGGTGCTGGTCTTGCTCAGCAGGCTCTTCAAACTCAAAGGTTCATTGAGTCTCCTCAACGGACCGCCACCGAGTCGTCGCTTCTTGGCATGCTGCTCCAGGAACTTGGCATCCTGCTGAGCCTCCAGCTCCAGCATCCGCTGTTGGCGCAGGTGGTGCCGCTGCTGCTTCCGCCGCTGGATCTTGTTAACGGTGCTGCTCCTCTTCGAGGAAAGCGTGCGGTGCTTGTGGCGTTGTACGCCCTGAAAGAAGCGCAGCTTCTCCTTGCCAGAGGGTGCCAGGAGCTGCTCCTTCTGGCACTGTATCTCACGAGCGATCACGGCGCGATGTTTCTTGGCCTTGGCCTCGGCCTTCTCGCGGCGTCGCCTCGACTGCAGGATTATGGGATGATCCATCTGTCCGCCATCCAAGCGATGATCACCAGGCCTCCGGAGCCGCTTGCCTGCCAAGCTTGGATTCTGCGTTTGGTCTTGCTCCTGCTGCCTATCTCGCATTGCCTGGTGGTGGTTAAAATATGGTTAAAAAGGGATAACCAATAGATAATTATTACTGGATTCCCACCTGGGTGTTCAGCTCCCCCCGTCGCCGACTGGAGACCGTGTCTGCGAACACGGATGTCTTGTCCTGGGCGTAGAACTTGCAGTAGTATTGGACCTTCTCCGATTCCTGCGGCGGCATGATGCGTCGGTAGTTGCCCAGGTGACTCTCCTCCCAAGCGATCTGCTGGGTGAGCGCTCCAATGGAGCAGGCTTGCCGCACTTCGTGGACTCCACCACCTGCCTCCCGATTTGGCGGCGAGGCGTCCGGCTTCTTCTTGTACATGCTCCTCAGGAGTCTTGTTCGGTGCTCTATGCGGTCGTCTCGGATGATCTGTTCCTTGTCCACCAGAGCCGTGCTGAGCATGTTCAGGGTGTCCCGGATGAGCGGACGCTTCACCTCCAGGTCCACGGCCTCGTCGGCACACAGACTTGGCGTGTGATTCACCTCCAGGATGTAGGGCTTTAGCTTCCAGTCAACCAGGATGTCGAAGCCAAGCAGCTGGAAGCTGGCCTGGATCTTGTCGTGCTTGGGGAAGCACACGTTGTAGTTGTGCTTCAGCACCGGCCACGCACTAATGATCGTCTTGATGATGGCATCGTCGACACTCGCCCAGAACTCGACCACGTCGTAGTTGTGGTCCACCAGCCACTTATTGAAGGCACTTAGCTTCCGCTTGGAGCCAGCTTCCGGTCCGTTGCCGACCATGTACTGAGAGTTCCGGCGGTTGAGGCAATAGTTGGTCAGATGCATAAACACATTGTGGCTGTTGCCCAGGTTCGGCGTCACATACTTCTGGGTGGCGAAGCGGGCGAGACCTTCATTGTACACGAAGATCCGCAGCGGATCCACCGAGGTGATCAGCGTGTAGACGCGCAGATCGAACTTGAAGCCATCGATCAGGAGGGGCTAGCAAGGCCTTGATGATGAGGATCAGTGTGACATCCGAAGACCGGACTTACCCGCTCGATATAGGTCTGACAGATGAGCTTCTCCCGCTTGGTCACGGTCCGCAGATCGGTGGTTATCCAGATGCCACGCCCCTGACCCGCCGAATAGGGCTTAAGGATGAAGGTACGCTTGTGCTTGTTGGCATAGATGGTGACATCGTAGGCGCTGTCAGGTGGAGATGGGATGTGAAAGCAAGCTAACTCACTCACAGATGAACTCACTCTGTTGGCATCAGCCAGGTCTTGGGGAAGATGCGATAGTCGCCGGGGAACAGCTTGAGCATCCGATTGAGGTTCCTCGACAGCAGATCCTTGCGGCAGATTTCCATCATGCCCGGAAAGTGATTTATCTGCTGGAAGCGCTTCATGCTCCGCAGCATGTCGTGATGGGGCGTGCAGTCGGACCACTGGATGTTCCACAGGCGGTGCTGTGGCACCTGCTGGAAGCCCATGTGCCGCGTCACCTTGGCGATCAGCTGGAACCGCGTGTTCGCCACACAGACACTCAGTCGCAGTCCCCGGATACTGGGCACAATGTCCGTGCCCTCCACATGGAACTGCGTCGGCGGCACCTTGGTGGCATCATAGCAGATGACATCCAGCTGGGATGGTGTAAACACCGGCTTGCTCAGCGACTGCTGCGTGTTCTCCTCCGTGACCATCATGTAGTGATTCTCCTTGGCACAGCCGCCGCCGCGACGCCGCCAGGAGGGCTGATTACGCCGCTTGCCACGTGGCTTATTGGACAGGACATACACGCTCTCGCGTCTGATTATATCAGACTTATCCTTGGGCTGAGATTTCTGCGCTTCGAAGAAGCGAATGCTCTTCTTGGCCTTTGGCGACATCTTAAGGGACACCTGACGATGGAGGTGCTGTTGCTTTTGGTGGTACAGACGAGATTCGGTGTTCCTTTTTCACGCTGGCATCTAAAAATTCGATTGCAGAAGGGTACATTGAATTTTGATATTAGAATATGGGGTCGGACGAGTAAGTTTTAAATAGAGTTAGACAGACAGGCATTCGACAGATTGCTCACTCTGGATAAGGTACTGAATATGTCTGACTAAAGAATCGTATTAAGTAATCACTACTGTAGGCTTTCGTTACGCAACCTT
This sequence comes from Drosophila trapezifrons, assembly GCA_018874455.1. Lineage (NCBI taxonomy): Eukaryota > Metazoa > Arthropoda > Insecta > Diptera > Drosophilidae > Drosophila > Drosophila trapezifrons. Next base: position 5,010 of record JAEIIF010056742.1, on the reverse strand, counting down.
AGGAACCGCCACCGACAAGGCAAGGTCAAGTGCTCTGGCGGTTGACATTTGAGATGCGAGCCACTCGATTACCAAAGTCAGTGCCGCGGGTAAAACCTGTGCAGTGCGGTTAGCCAAAACACCTTGCGACAACTGAAACGAACCAGTGCACACCTGCACCACCACCACCACCGCCAGCCCTGCCCCCGCGCATTACGGATTAATTTCCCTGAGAGGCGTACGAGGGAACACGGGTGGTGGGGCTCATTAACCGCAGTTTAATCAGGCTTTAGGCTCATGCGGTTATTAGTTCAGGCAGTCAATGTCACAAGGAAAAGTACAACAAAAACAAAAACCTAGAGAGGGGGAAAAATAAAGCATCAGCAGAACCGACGACATAGTTCAGATGTAAATGTCGGTTCGTCATACGCTTGGTTAACCTGGGGGCACACAGCTGGCAAAACAGCAGAAAGCCAGAGGGCTTGGCGTGACCGTGTGGATGGGTCACCTTTGGTGTGGTAACCCCACAGGCTGGCAGTGTATATTTTACATGCACAGGGAGAAAAATAATCTATTTTCTCAGCTGACAGTGAAAGTAATTTGCATTGCCTCCCTGTACTTTGTTTCTTATATTATATTTACTTTAAAGGTAAAAGGTGTTATAACTTAGTAACAGACTGAAGGATACATCTCAAAGCACATCAAATGTATCAGTATATATATTGATCAGCATCACCAGCCGAGTCGATTTAGCCTTGTCCGTTTGTTCTTGTGTCGGTCAGTTTGTCTGTCCGTTAGTCTGTTTGTCTGTCAATCTGTCTGTCCATATGAAACAATAGATCACAGAGACTACCAAGAGCTACAAAATTATAATACAGCTTAAGTCTGAAATTCGGTAGAAAGTAATTAAATATAACTAATTAAAGATAACTACAAATGTACTTATAAACTGGGGTTCTTATAACATAACACGTTGCCTATAATTATATATTTTACACACTTTTCTTTCTCTTATTGTCTGCCCTCAAGCATCTCATTTTGTCGAGTGTGACCGCCTCTGCTTTGCCATTTTTAGCCAAAACCTAAACCACCTCACTAAAATATACTAGTTCTTGCCGATCGATAACAGGGATACTCTCCCATTAATACCAATCCTACATAAATAGATACATTACGCGGACGTACTCTAAAAATTTGAGTAAAATCTGATCAGCATCACCAGCAGAGTTGATTTAGCCTTGTCCGTAATTTGTCTGTCCGTCAGCTTGTCTGTCCGTTAGTCTGTTTTTCCATCAATCTGTCCCATATATAGATCTCAGAGACTACCAAGAGCTACAAGGTTAGGTTCTTTGGCACTAAGAACAACATTTCTTTTCTTTTTTTTCAACGCCCCCATAAATAATTTAAAAGAATAACACAGCTATAGTCTTCAAATCGGTAATAATAAATAATAAGTAGATATGTTATAAATACATTCGTGCGAACGTATCCTGAATATTTGAGTGAAATCGGATGGTTGATATGGGAGTTTAAAGACAATAAAGTTGCAAACTCTATCTCCATCTCTCTTGCACTTGCCCTTAGCTCAGAAGGCTCGAGACTGTAGCTTTCTTACTTGTTTATATTTTTCAGTATAGAGAGTTTTAATCAATCACATTTATAAACTGTAATAATAATAATATAATTATAATAATAATATAATAATAGTATACTTTTTCCTCCATGTACCCATTGCTATTGTTTTTTGTATTTCGGTATTAAATGACACCAACAATTGTCGAAGCTTGTGCCTCATTTTGCATTTTGCGTTTGGATTTCGGCAACGAAGCATGTAATTTGTCAAGTTTATTTGGTTGAGTAACGTTTTCGGACTGACTGGCTTCTATCTGCGTGCCTCCACTCGCTCTCCAGCTCTCCAGCCCCCTGCTCCGCTACTAATTGGCTGTCGCAAGTTAGATTGTTGCCGCTTTATATTTGTTTTTGTTGTGCAGCTAATTATGCGCCCGCTTTGTCGCTGGAGATTGTAAACAACAAGAAGAGGGAAAAGCGCTGGAAACTTTTGCTGCATTTCAAATATTAATGATAGTGCACGAACGCCACCTCTCCGAACAGCCAGAGGAAGCTCGCTTTTTTCTGTTGACAGAACAGGAGCGCTGATAAGCGAGAGAAATGAGCGGAAAATGGCGATTAATGTTGTTTTCACTTGCGAAAAATGAAGTATCCTTTCGGTGATATATTTTAAATAGCAAAATGTCGCTTTACACCTTTATAAATTGTGGACGAGATCAATAAATCTCACCTTTGTTTTTGCTGGCCATGCAAATCTATCAGTGCTGGAATTAATCTATAGCAAATAATAAATTATTGCTTCTGATTGAATATTTCACACTTTTATATTTGGCTGAGGTTCCCTCGTAACAAGCGTAATTTTATTTATTTATTTATTTTTTCCTTGTTCAATTATTAATTGACATCCCTTCGGTGGGGCTGCTCGCGTTGTCCGCTTGGCTTTTTAATCAAGTTCAGAGAGGAAGGCAGGCTGGCAGGGAACGAAGTGCCACGTGAAATGAGTGTAAAATCAGGGGACGACAAACCGTATTAAAAATTTAAAGGTGCACACACACACACGTTTCATTTGCAGCTCTGCAAGCGTGCAAAATATAAAAACGTGAGCCCAAGAGCATAATAATAAAAAATTAAACAAAAGGAAAATAACAAAACGAGACAAGGAGAAGGGGTGAGCGGAGTTCGGCGGAGTAGTGAAAATGGTTCATAAACTCGCCTGCCAGATGATGATGAAAAACCGGAGAGTTGGGGCATAAATTACAATGTGTGAGAATGTTCCTGTGTGTGTCCTGTGTGTGCGCGCACTAGTTTTCACAAATCCTTTTATTTTTTATGGAGCTTTATATCCGCTGACACAGTCGCATTTTGCCTAAGCGCGCATTAAAAATTAATCTTTTAATTACTGACGGGCTCATCCGACGCTGCAGCTATTAATTTAAAGTTCAGTGAGCTCGCGGATATAGTTATTTTATACTTTTAGCTATTTGCATTGACAGCTATTTTAGGGATACACTTTAATTTCAATATGGGCTAATTCAAGGACCTTTCACTGAGTGAAATAAAAATAACAACTTGCGAAACAACAACAGCTTTATCATCTTTCCATGACTTGACAATGGATTTCTCCTCCTACACTTCACTTTTAATCTCCGCCTTAATTCCCTTTTGCCCCACTGTGTTCATTGTTGGTAGAGCGAGCGGCTTACGGAAAAGTTCTATCTTTCCATCGTCCTAACGCTCGGAAAACTGTGGCATATTTTCCAGCTTTGCAACTTTTCCTATTGCCAAAAACTCCAGCTCTCGCATTTTAATTGCTTTCAATTGACCCCCAGGAAAGAAATGCGGCAACTTGCCACATAAACTTAATGGCAGGGCGACTATGTTAGGTTCCAGGACCCAGGACCCCCAATGAAATCTTTCTCACACACTTCAAATTCAATTTACATTTTCTGGCATTAACATTTTTGGGGTTTTTTAATGCCTAAACTTTTCCTTTGGGGAACGAGAACTCAAAATGTCATGTTAAAAGCTTTTTCAATGCGAAACTTTCCAGAAAATGTGCGTAAATGAACGTTTATTACGAGAACTAAATCCAGTTTAATGGTAACACAAAACTACGGCGGCCCTGGGCCCTGATTTAGTTATTTAAATATGAGAATCCTGGAATCCCATTTATCATTTTCGCCTGAGGGGCTTTCTTTTTCGCCTGTACCAATCCCCAGGATTAGAGGAACGTGATTAACATCGTCGTCGTGGCAGAATTGTGTGTGTGATGTGATACAAATACATATTTCGTTGGCATTTGTAATTCTAGGTTTGATTTATATATGCAGGTCATACAAACTGTGCTCTCTATGCATACATACTATGCTATATCCCCCGTAATTATGCATGAATCGTGAAATCAACTGCAATAGAGGGGCGTTGCCGCCTTGCCTGGGTTTTCGGCACTCCGGGAACTGTGGAGCTGTGGAAACGCATGAATGAATGCTCCCCAAACAATGTATGCGCATAAATTTGAGCACTTCACCCTGCGAGACGCAATGAAAATGTTGAAATGTTAAAATGCTCGCACGAAATGCAAAAAAAAAAAAAAAGACCCGCCTGAAATGTTATTTGTAATGCAAAACAAAACGACCAAATCAACAACAAAAACGTGGCCAGCAAAACAACAAACAAACCAAACAACAAACAAAAACAAATACAAATACAGATGCAGGCAGGCAGGCACTAGCAGCAATAAGAACAACTGTGAAAATAGTCGGGAAGTGGAAAGACTTACTTTCCCAGAGTTTCCCTACAGTTCCTACCGAGTGCATAAACAACAAACGCATTTGTAATGAAAATAAAATTTAACGGCACAAAAACACAGCTCTGCTGTGCAGCAAGGACATTTCCAAGTGGAAGACGCTGCAAAGTATGCAACAGTTTCAGTTTCTGGGCCTAGTGCGCACTTAGGACACTTGGCCAAAAGCGAACGAAACTGTAAACTGCGGGCAGAAAAAGACACTTTGAAAGGGGGTTTCATACAGCCATTGGAGTGTTGTGGTTGGTGCAGTGTGAGAAATAGGGGTGTGGTTACTGGAGAGATCAAGAAGGTTGCTTATAAAAACTATTTTGGAGTTGGTTATGGTTAGGATTGATTATTTCTTGTTAACAGGAATAGTTTATTAGGTTTTCTTATCATATTAAATGGGAAATATTACTTGCACTACTAATACAAATTATAAAGATTGCATATGTTCACACATGAACACGTATTTATGTATATATCCAAAACTATACAGCCCATAAATATAGCGGCCAAATGGGTCTAACACAAATCCTTGGACTTGAAAATATGTACATGTAATTTGAATCTCTGCGTGGGTTCTTAGCATATCTTGAAACATATATGCGTTCGGCTTGTTTTATCCTTATCGCACTCAAAAATTGTTCCCTTGCTTGGGATAAACAAACCACTGT
>JAEIIF010056736.1:0-15574 GCA_018874455.1 Drosophila trapezifrons | reverse complement strand
ATTTTTCCTTGTGCTGTTTACCTTTTAAGTCAGTGTGACCATAGTCGCACTACGAAAAAACACATATAGTTGTCTCTTTTAAGGTTTTAATGAAGCCTCTAATTAATGAAAACTTGTGCCCTGTGTCATGAGGCCTTAAATAATTATATTAACTAGAGAAAAATGTTTTGGGTATTCAAAAGTTATAAAACAAATACAAACTTCAGGAAAATAAAATTTTTTTAAATATTTCTGTAACTATATACCTTCTTCAAGCTAATATATTTATGTAATATAAAATATTCTACGCTTTAATCCATAATATATCTAGGTTCTTTAAAGAAAACCTCTACACCCTTCTATAAAGAAATACGCGCACCTTCACGTCGTCTTATTTACGCTGTCGTGTGTGTATTTTGGCAACAATATCTCATAGTGGCTATGGAGCAGCACAGTTGGCTCGGGACATTAGCCACTGGGCGCCAACAAAAACAACAGGCAAGAGCCACTAACTTGGCCCGAATGCGTTTCGCGAGTGCCTCTGTTTTGCGGTTCGGCGGTTCTCGGGTCTTGGGTCTCCGTACCCAAGACTCTGGTTAGATGTCGCATGTCCCACGCTGTCGACGAGTGACATTCTCTATGGCCACATAATATTCATATTTTCATTCATTTGTTTCGTTCCGTTTAGCACTGCGCTAAGTGCCAAAGGATGGGGGCTAGGTGGTTATCGGCCATAACCCGACCCGACGACACACACGCCCCTTCAGATAGGTGTCAAAGGGCGTGCGGTCGCCAAGCTTTTTCTGTGCCAGCTTCGAAGCTTTTCCGCCTCACCGAAAACCAGGGGGAAAACCTGAGGAAAAGCCCATCAATCAACGCCACTGGGTGATGAATGAAAGCTCAAGGGCTGCAGCGTCAAGGAAACTTAAAGATGGGCAGGTCAGCCGAGTTAAAATATTAAATTCCATATAAAAATGCATAAAAATAAACCCATTATCTTATTAGAAGGATTAAATATGTTGCGTTTATTTAGGTTTCTTCAAAAGAAGCTGAATATCATTTATATATTTGCACACGCACACTTATAGCTACTTCCCCTTGCAGGGAATTGCAAAATTGTTTTTCTTTTTTCGATTGTAACACATTAGACATTTAGTAAATGTTCCTGAAATTTCGAATATTAAAGTAATGTTCTTCAAAAGAATATATATTTCGAAAGGTTCGTATCCGGAAAGTCTGGCTTCCCTTACTCGCCCCGATATCAAATAATTTCACATTTAAAAACTCTTTTCAAAAATGCTCTACGCTCTACGATTAAAATGTATATCGGATTATGGCTTACTATATATTATTTGAACATCGACTTAATCTACCAGCCTCTTTCTTTTCGCAAAACCCGAAACCTCCATTTTGACGCTATCACTTCATCGTTTTCTCTGCTAGTTGCTATTAAAGTTTAGACACCCTGTTTAAAATATTATTTTGACATTTTGACATTTCGATCTAGACACTTCTTCGTTTGTGTAGCTGATATTACAGTTTAGACACCTGATTAATATATTATATTGACTGGCACAACACTCAAAGATACATTTAAAAGCGAATAAGTGGTATTTATGCAGTTCGTTGTTTGGCCCCGAATTTAATGAGTAAATTCGCCAGGGATTTGGATATCAATTGAAAAGGCGTCGAAAAGTAGGCAATATATATTGGGGGACCTTTTGTAGCATACTTTTGGACACTATTTCGATTGATTTTAAAGCGATTCCTGTGCTTTCCCTGATAGAAATGCAACTCGGGGCCCTGTTGGTTATGGTCTTTAAAATTGTAAGTCTAGAGTTTAAGCTCGTGTGTTGTGGGATCAAATGGATTAGTTAAAGTAAAAATCTGAAGTCTTAGTGAAAGCCTTTGTATAGTCTGAGGATCGATTGTAAAATAGCCTCAGAGTTGTGCTCTTTGAATCATAATTCAGCTGGATTTTGGGTGGGATGTGCACGGTACTTGTACTTGTACTGTGATATTTGGCTTCTCTTCTTCTCGGATCCTACAGTAGCGATCGAAGGGCATGGGTTAAAACGTAAATCTATGCTTTCACCTCAAGAGTTTTTCTCACAGTTTACTGGGTCTCGGATTAGTTAGTTATCAGAAAGGTAAATACCCGAAATACAATGGACTAAGCTAAGCTGCCTCATATTGCACAGGTTGGACGCCTAAATCACAATGTCGATGATCTCGTCCTCTTCATCGTCGAACTGGTCGTCGTCCTCCCGCCTTCCCCAGTTGTTTTGGGGGCGTCTGGTCCCACTTCGTCAGTGGATGTACCTCTCCTGCTATAGCAGCACCTGCTTCATTTGCGGTCGCTGACGCTCCAGAATCTTCTCGGCCTGCTCCGAGTCCAGTCCATCGATCGAGCAGGCAATCAGCTCCACCAGATTGTGCCCATGGCGCAGGATGTGATGGATCGACTGCAGCGTCAGCTTGGAGCAGTTGCTCAGGTTGAGGATCCTCAGACGCTTCAGATTCACCACGATATTCCGCACCGTGTCATCGTCCACGGCCGCGCAGCTGGACACGCAGAGGGCCTCCAGCGCTGGGCAATTGTGGGTGACCGCCTCGAAGCCCGCTGGCTGGAATCGAGAGCAGTAGCCCAGGGAGAGAGCCCGTAGCTCGGGCAGCTTCAAGGCGTGCTTCAATGTTCGATCTGTGAGATTGCGGCAGCCCCGAAGGTTCAACTCCCGCAATCCCTTCAGCCGACTGATGGGATAGGGAACTGCGCCAAAGCCCATCAGTCCCTGATCCGTGATCTTCACGCAGTAGTCGATGTTGAGGTTCCTCAACCGCGTTTGGTACCTGAAAAATTAGGAAGAGTACTGATTAAGAGCTCCATAGTGCCGCCTTAATCCTCACCTGCAAATGGCGGACATGGTAAGGTCCGTCACCGCCTGCCTGCAATTGTCCAAGCTGAGACGCTGCAAGTTGGGCAGCCGCTCCAGCAGATCGCACATGGAGCTCTCGTCGATGAAGCAGACCTCCTCCAGATGCAGCTCCAGCAGAGCATAGTTCATGTGCTGCGCCAGACCCTGGACCAGGCCCACGCCCGTCAACTCCCGGCAGTAGGCCATGGTCAGGACTTCCAGCTGGCCACTCAGCATGCGCAGGGCGTCGATGCAGCTGGCGTTGAGCTGGACGCAGAACATGAGGTCCAGCACCTTCAGGGTGTACTGCCACTTGCCGGCTATGTAGAGGAGCAGTTCGTTGGTCAGCGACAGCATCCCGGTGAGGTCTAGCTGGCGCAGGGGCGCAGACTTGGGCACGGCCCTGATAACGGCATCGAGAAGCACCAGGTGGCAGTTCCCGGAGAGCTTGAGGGTGCGCAGATTAACCATAGTCTCGAAGGCCTGGCTCCACTCTCGCGTCTCGATGCCTGGCGAGCAGCTAAAGAAGATGTCCACGCACTGCAGGGTATCGGCGTGATCTCGGAGCACATCCAGCAGGGCGGTCTCGTTGTTCCGCCGGTACTCGAACTGCAGGTGACGCAACTGCACCTTGTTCTCAGCCCGACGCAGCTGGAGCAGCATGAGCAGCTTCAGGGAAGAGTCCAGGCTCACACCGTCGCACTCGAAGCCGATCAGATGTCTGAACTGCTTCATATTCAAACCGTCCACGGCCCGCAGCTGCTGGTCATCCATGGAACTGGTGGTGGCAATCGTCAGCACCTTTAGGTTGGGCAACTTTCCGTCCAGATTTCGGAACACGGGTGCATGCCGCATCTGGAGATGCTTCACCTCGGTACCCACCAGCTTGAGGAAGTTCTCCAGCTGGCGGCATTGTCGCAAGTTCCGCAGCTCAATCCTCTCGAAGCTCAGGTAGGAGTTTCCGCCCTTCACGTGCTTGTGGAGCGCCTCCAGGTTGTGCTGGGTCACAATCACCTTGCCCTTCTCCATGAAGCGCCGCCGGCTGACCAGCTCGCGGCAACGCCAGGACACCATGCGCAGCTGCTGCAGGTCGTTGTAGGAGAGAAAGGACATGATCTCCAGCCACATCTCGTTGGGCAGCAGCTCGATGGGCGCCAGCTGTGGTTCCTTTTCGTCCTCCCCCTTCTCTGGGGTGAGCGGTGACGGCGTTGTCGGAGTGGTAGCCAGGGAGCGGACCAAGGCCAGCAGAGGTTTCATCTTCAAGTCCATTTTATCTTGATTCTGCAGAGAAGAAATTGAAAAGTTATTTGGAGTTTGGAAAGGAAGGTACCTTGCGGACCAGTGACCGTAACCAGGGGCAACCATGGCGCCGCTTTCCACCTGCGATCCAGATTCTCCCCCTTAAGAGTTCGATGACCCGCTGACCACCTGTTTCCTTCCCACGGCTGGTTCAAGCTCCGTTGCCAGGGTTAACTGGCTGCAGTTTCCACCACTGCCGCAGTGCATTTCCCCTGAATTTTCCCGGGACAACTCACCTGAGTGTAGCTGCAGCTCAGCCTCTCAAAAAATCTCCTCTCCCGGCGTTGACTCGGTTTTCCACTCGTTATCAGATTGTTACCCATGCAGCAACTCAATTAAAACGGACATCTAATGAGAGTTCGGAAAATTCTCTACCTTTTATGGTTTTTAATGTATTTTTAACTTGTTTTCTGGTGGCCCTGCCTTGGAACGAGTTCTTTTTACAACTTTTGGGTGGTTAATGGTCACAGTTATCCTCTTTTCTCTTGAAAAAGTATTGAGAACTTGTCATAGGCTGTCAAGTATTTTTTATTAAAGGGCTTTTATTTAATTACTTGATTACTTGTCACTATATTCCATATTCTTCACTCTTTTCTAATGCTTTTGTGCCTGTCTACTTCGCTTTTCTCACTCTGTAAGTTGTTTGTTTATGTTTTTCAGCACAATTTTTGTTATTATCTTGATAATTAAATATTAATACAACCTGACAACTTGCTATTTAATTGCCTTTCAATATTCATACTCAAATATCGTCTGTCTGCTTATATATTTTCCTTCGGTTTGTGATTAAATTTCCAGTTAACACTTTTGCTTATTGTCGGATTAGTTTAAATATATTTCTTGCTGGTTTTCCGATTGTTTTCCAGGATTTTCTTCTCCAATTTGACAGCAACCTGCTGCCTGCTCTGATCTGGGTTACAAAATCCACAATCCAAATATGAATATTTCAGACGAACGACCGAAAACAAACCACTCGCAGGGAGCCCAGCTGTGTGTCTGTATCTAACGACGAAAATTGTTTGGCCTGGGCCACAGATACAGGTGCAGTGAGGCCTCTGCAGTAATGGATATTTAAGGGACTGTAAGGGAAGAGTAAAATAACAATTTAACAATGGCTTCATTAAATTATTTGTATATTTCAGAATTACTTAAATTAAAATCCTACTAAATGGGTAAAGTTCTTAGTGAATTATTTGTATTTTAAGTACTTTGGCATTTCCCTTTTTCCACTGTAACGAGTGTGTACTGTATCGTTACTTCTGCGTAGATAATTTCGATTAACACGCATGCCCTCTCTGGCACACGCACACAACCACAACTTCCCCTAAGGGCCGCTCTCTTTTCGTATCTCTCTTTCTCCCGTTTTGTTTATGTTTGCTGCTGCTTGTGACCCACATATGAAAAACAACAAAAAAAAACCAACGAGGGTGGCCTTGATTTCGAGAGAGTGAGTGTGTGTTTCAGACCAAGAGAGAGCGTCAAGTGAGAACCCCTTAGATAACACTTACATGAACATTGCATCGACTTACCCAGGCATTTTGTGCAGTGTAGACAGCCCACGCTCTTACGAAATTCAGAAGGGTTACTCACTGCGCACTTTGGAAAATTATTCAAGTACAGTCCAACTTCGGCAATGAGTACATCGATTATTTACATACATATGTGGCTGTAAAAATATATTTAAAATTATAATTCCTTTAGAAACAACAATAGGGTGGAATGGTATTTAGCTAAAAAGAAATGTAGAATACTAAATCACATAATATAGAAGTAATAACCTGATTGTACTACAACTTATTGATATTCTACGGAATTAACATTAGTTTAGGAAATGTCGCATGTATTACGTAATAACATATTTATGTCCACTTCACTCACGTAATAAATGTTTTGGGAAAAATATATATTTTATGTACCATCAATGATAATGTAATATATAAAATGTACAAAACACACCACTAAAAATATTACTTAATAATATATTAAATTAATTTTCTTATTGATTTTTTCTTTGAAACTTATAAATACATATTTCCAGTGGCCAAGTAATATAGACTCCTTTGACTGACTGGATAACAAAGTTATTAGATTTAAGGGCCTGCAATTAAATCGACACTAGGTGAGCAATTAAGCCATGCACCTAGGGCCTCAAATGCAAATCCTATAATTAATTAAGCAATTAATATCAATCTGCTCGATTGCAAATCGAAAGATGTTACGACTGTAGGTCTGAATTATTTCAAAAATACAGTCGGACTTCGGTAAACAATCATAGGACTTATTTCTAACTAATTTTTCAAGCTCACACTGTCAAGGTGAAATTAAGGTATAATTATGTAAGATGGGACGCCAAAAAAAAAAAAATATTTCAAAAAAAAAAAGCATAGATAAATGATATAATAAATAAACAAGTAAGTTAAATAGGCTTGCTTTTTGGGTTTAGTTTTGGCAAAGGAAAACTTACCTATCTATATAGAGAAGTTCGCCCGTATCCAGGGCACTGCGAAATTATCAATTACGAATCCAAGCTGCCAGGACCTCAGCAATTAAGTCCACAATTATACAGAGCTTCCCCGTATATATAAGAATCCTCCTCAAGAGCTAAAGCCACTCAAAAAACCAAAGTAACGACGATGAAGACAACGGAAGTGATGGAACCTTACCGGATGGAGGACTTTCTGCGGCCGCAGTGGTTCCAGAAGAAGGCTCAGATGGTGCACTTCCAATGGCAAAGGAACCCGGAGAACAATGGCCTGGTTAACGCCTCCATGGTGCCCTTTTGGCTGTCGGCCTTTCTCAACATCCTATTCTTCGGCTGCAATGGCTGGGACATCCTTGGACATTTGTGGCTCGGCAGACCGCTGAATCAGAACCCTCCCGTGCTCAGCATCACCATCTACTTCTCCATTCGCGGACTTATGCTCTTTCTGAAACGGCGGGAAATCGTGGAGTTTGTTAATGACTTGGACCGGGAGTGTCCACGCGACCTGGGCAGTCAGTTGGACATGCAGATGGATAAGACTTACCGCAACTTTTGGCAGCGCTATCGCTTCATCCGGATCTATGCTCATGTAGGTGGCCCGATGTTCTGTCTGCTGCCCATAGGCTTCTTCTTTCTGACCCACGAGGGCAGTGATGTTCCGGTAGCCCAGCACGAGCAACTCCTGGGTGGCTGGCTGCCTTGGGGTCTGCGGCAGGCACCCAGTTATTATCTTGTGGTCTGGCTCTTTGACGTGTCCTGCACCACCTGCGGCGTTTCCTTCTTCATCACCTTCGATAACCTGTTCAATGTGATGCAAGGTCAACTGCTGATGCATCTCAACTACCTTGCTCGGCAGGTCGCGGCCCTCGAACCCCACCGGAGTGTGGGCAACGAAAAGGATTTCTTTGCGGATCTGAGAGGGTTGGTGCAGAGGCAGCAGCTCCTCAACGAACTGTGTAATAGGTAGCTCAGGGTGCCTCCTGCTCAATAAAATAATTAACCAGTTGCTTTTCAGATACAATGAAATCTTCAAGGTCGCCTTTCTGGTGAGCAACTTTGTGGGCGCTGGGTCCCTCTGCTTCTATCTCTTCATGCTGTCGGAGACGTCGGATATACTGATAATCGTCCAGTATATCCTGCCCACCATGGTCCTGGTGGGTTTCACCTTTGAGATCTGTCTGCGCGGCACACAGCTGGAGGTGGCGGTGAGTCTTAGTTGGGCTTAGATCCTGTATTTGATTTATTTTGCGGACCTGTACTTTATAGTCGGAGGGTCTGGAGCTGGCGCTTAGTCGCCAGGACTGGTATCAGGGCAGCCAACGCTACCGGCGGTTCTTCCTGCTCTGGATGCAGTATTCTCAGCGGACACAAAAGCTGGGCGCCTTCGGTCTGATCGAGGTTAATATGGTGCACTTTACCGATGTGAGTAGTGTCTCGGTAGTGAATTGATATATATATACGAATATATCTCTGGTTTACAGATCATGCAGCTGGCCTATAGACTGTTCACCTTTCTCAAGTCGCATTAGATTCTGTTCTTTCTTATTCTCCTTCTTATTTTAACTTAATTCTAATTCTTCTTTCTTTTTCTTTTCAACTGTTTCACTTTTTTTTTTTTTTTTTTNAATTGTGAAATAATAAAAGTATTTCAAATTAAAGCCTAAAATCTTTTAAAATCTTTTTAATGATTTTGCGAATTAAATTTAAGCTTTTTATACCCTTGGAATAGAGGAATCTTAAAATATTTAAATAATGGTCCGTAAAAGGATATAAGCTCCTGATTATGCTGCTTGCTGGAGTCGGTAATCCATGGCTTCGCATAGCAGTCAATTTTTCTCTTTTGCGGGAGTTTGTACACTCTCCCTGCTGACCCCAGCTCCTCCAGTTTCCGGGGGAGCATTTGTGGTAGACCAGCAAATGCAATTGAGGAGTTACGTGTAGGATTTACCTGGGATTTGGGAGGATTTGCATAGGGGTTAATCTTCGGAGCAGATGGCTTAATAGAAAGCTGACCATCGGAGGGCTTTACGTCGATCGAGGTTTGTTTGACGACCCGTTTTGGTGGCTCTATCATCGCCTCATTTATTGTTGGTTTCACCATAGTTGGGGGCTTCAGTGAGTTTGCTTGAGCTGAAAATGTAGTTGTCATTTTCCTTAAAGGCTTTATCGGAGTTGAAGTGGCTGATGGTGAGAAGTGCTTTAAATAATCTGAAGAACTACTTCCAGAGGGATGAGAGGGATTCCCTTGCGACACCTTCTGAGCTTTGGTTAAATGGTGGCTTGCGAACGGATTCAGTGCAATCCTTGAAGATTGACCCGAGCTTGTGACCGCATTCCCCGGAGGCATTCCTAGGGTTGCCAACATCGACACATTTTCGTAATGATGTCCCAGCTGCAGCGGCATGACCAGAGGACAGCTGGCCATCCTGCAGATGACGATGGTGCCATAGTTGTTAAAATTCTCAATTGAGAGGAGCATCGCGTCGCAGCTGCACTTGTGGAAGACAAAAGTTCCGTAGTTGTTGAGCGTTCCTAACCTAAAAATCTTCCGATTGGGACTTCCTGTGCATTTACGGGAAATCACCGTGCCGTAGTTGTTCACAACAGTCCTGCCTTCCATCTGGGCCTCGGTGTCCATTCTCGGCTGGCACTGGCAATGACGGTTTACAATGCTTCCGTAATTATTGAACATTTTTCGCTGAATTTCAGACGCTTCATAAAAGACTTTTTGCGGGACAGAGCTGCCACCTCGTACGAAAGTATTATCGATATACTTTTACTGTTAATAGGGAAATGTTAATTCAAAATGTAAATTATAATAATAAAAAATGTACTTATTAATTTTGCGCCAATTCGAGGTTATACAATTTTTTTTTAAGTAATATACATTTTACAAACATACAATAGATAAATAATATTTCAATATTAATTAATATTAATAATTTCTATCAACATAATTTGCCTAAGGACTTAAAAGTACTTTAAACTTGCAATGCTTTTAGTTTTTTAATTACACCGACAAAAAATCGATATATAAAGGTAATTATCAGACTGAAACCAATCCCAGAGGAGCACCTGTACTCCAATTAATAAGTGTCGAGGTCATGGAAATCAGTTCCTGGCTGTGGCTGCCCAGTTACTTTTTTGACGAAATCCCGACAGGATCATGGCCTCGCCGAGACGTGTCCTCCAGCTGGGATTCCTCTGGTTTTGCAATTTAAACGGGCTCACCACGTTCCGCATCTCCTCGGGGAGAATCCGCAAGTCCCGCTTTCTCTTCTGCTATCGAATAGCCCACAACATCCTGGTGATTGGTCTGACCGTGAAGTTTCTGCTGGACTTTTGGCACTTCAGTGCCGACTCCTTCGATGAATCCCCGCTGGTGCACCTGGCCGCCATTACATACTTCGGGCTCGTCTTCCTGTCGCTGATCAGCTGCATGGGATGTGTCCATCGACGCCTGGATCGGATTCGAAATATGATCACGAAGCTCCAGGAACTGGAGGACGTATGCAAATCTCGTAACTACAGGGTTCCCAAAAGCAGAAAGCGATTCCTTAATCTCCTTCAGATCGTCCTGACCGCCCTGCTCGTCCTACGACTCGCCGTCCATGCGTATTTAAATGTGAATAGGATTCGGAGGGGTATCCACAACCCCTGCAACTGCTTCCTGTCCGAGTGCATGCTCTTTGCGATGAACTCCTTGGCCTTTGGCCTTATGCTCGAGATTTCCCGGAACTGGTGGCGGCTGGAGTCGGGTCTGAAGAAGCTGATCCTGCATCCGAAATCTAATCCAGATCGGCTCACTCATCTGCGGCAGCTGCAGGCCATGTTCCAGTGCCTGATTGATATGACGGATGAGGTGTGTCTGGTGTTTAGATTCGTGTTTCTTTGCTATTTGTTGCGTAACGTATGGAGCGGTATACGGGTCGGATACATGCTCGTCCGCGTCTGTCTGGGCCACAGCGCCATCGAGTCCGAGCTGGAGTACCTGCAGATGGTTTTTGTCACCTGTATACAGCCGCTTCTGTTCTCGCTGATGATGAACTCCCTGACGCACACCACCGACTCTCTGTTGGAGGACACCAAGAGTGCGATACGGGGGCTCTATAGTCGCGGTAATAGAGAGGTGGAGCGAAGGGTAAGTGTCCTTGAAATGAAAGTTTAGTTTTGAGGTCATAATCCTTTCCCTTCTCATCCCCAGATGGAATGGTTCTCCTTGCAACTGACGGAGCAACACACCTATGTCCACATCTTTGGCACTTATCGCATGAACCGGAGCTTGGTCTTCGACGGCTGCTCCGTTATCCTGCTGCACGTCATCTACATGGTGCAGTGCGAGTATACATCAATGTTTTAGTTTATTTATTTATTTATTTATATAATGCTAGCATATAGTTAAAACTAAATGCTAACAGGGGGCTTAAGCTATAACTGCTAGGGCCTTTAGAATGTTTCAGTTATTAGTGGCTTTTAATCGAAATTTACTTAGCTTTTTGAATCCTAAAAGAAACCCAAATAATAAACATAAAATATGCATTACATTATTACATTTATTGAAATCCTTATTTATCCAAACACTCTTTTATAGTTTTCTGCAACTAACATTAACAGAATACCTCCCACGTAAGCGAGATCGAATTTTCGAAGTCAATAGAAATTCGGTCGATGTGGCAACCCTGAAAGCGGCAAACCTTGGGCGGCAAATATCTCTAAATGTTTTCCGTTCGTTTTTTGTATGCAAGTTCTTACATTTTCCCATGGATTAAGAAAAATAAAGCGATTCAAGCGTTCCTTTTCGATTTATTATTGATACCGTCGATATTTAGATAAGGTGAGAATGGTAAGTTATAATACAATAAGTGGTTTTGAGCAGACATTCCAATCCAATCTTCTTGTAATCCTAATCCTTAATTACAACTATTCCTGAGCGCATTCCCTCTGCTAGCTGCCGCTTTGCCGTTTCTACGGATGTGGATGTGGATGCGGATGGTTGTTCCTGGCCACGCGCAGTGAGGGACGCCTGGGTCCGCCTGGAACAGATGCATTCGATGCGGTGGTGCCCAGTCGAGGCAGACGCGGATTGACGGGCGGACCCATGACTCGATCAACGGGATCCATGTTGCTCTCAATGGGAGGCAGAGGCGAGGCCGGGGACCACTCAGAGCTGGAACTGGAGCCGGGGGAATCGGAGCTACAACAAGAGGGATTAGTGAGCATTTCAGGAAGCTTAAGAAAAACCACTTACCCCGCTGTGTAGATGGGCGGCAGCTTCTTTTCATAGTTGCTGGTGCTCGGCGTGACCACGCCCGCGTGTATCTCCTGCTGATACAGCCCGTAGAGCTCGCGCAGCTCATCTGGCAAGTCCACATTGCCCTCCTCGATCAGCCGTCGCTGGGAGCTTATGATATCCTCGCAGAGTCGTCGCTGTCGCTCTGCCCGTAGCAGCTGGAGGTCGCGCCGACGCAGTTCTGCCTGGCGGGCTAGTCGCTCCGCCTGCAGGGACACCTTGTCCGCCTCCAACTCATGGACGCGGCAGAGTAAGGCCAGCAGCTCGCGCTCCTCATCACTGCTAATCCTTTCCGGCAGCTCCTGGCAAGAGAAGAAGGTATAAGCCATTGAAGGTGTAACTTAAAGTAATGCTGACTCACATCTTCCAGCTTGACGCCCTTTTGCCGGCACTGCTCCAGCTCGTGCTCCGTCCGCTCACGGATTTCCTTGTAGCGCCGGTTCTCTTTCTCAATGGCCGCCAGCTCGCCCCAGGCATTCTTAAGAGCCACGGAGCCCTCGGACTCAATATCTGAGGAAGAAACCAGGTTTATAAAGTAAAAATCCAGGATGTAAAGGAAGTAGTACCCACCATCTTCCCCCATGGCGTCGTAGAGCTTCCCGATGCGCCCCTGCCAGTGCGAGATGATCATGTGCTGACGCTCGGCGTCCAGCTCCAAGCCCAGCAGATGGCTCTCGGCCTCCAGCAGCTTCCGTCGCAGCTTCATCTGCTGCTTGAAGGTGAGCACGATCTGTTCGCGCAAATAGCGCAGCTCCGTCTTGCGCTGCTCATCCTGCTCCGGAACAGTGCCTGGTCCAGCTGCGGAGGCTGCACCCGATGCCGACGCCGATCCGGAACCCGGGGCAGCTGCTGCTGTGGCGGCGGCGGCTGCAGCTGCTCCACTGCGAGGACGTTCCGTGAGCATCTTGGTGCGGAGGCGCGACACCTCGTCGCGCAGCTCGGAGACCAGGCTCTGGTAGTGTTTCGTGGGGAAGTCCTTGAACTCATCGATGTACACAGAGTTCTGGAGCTTGGTGGTGATGCTGTTGGCCCTATCAGCATAGACCAGGGTGTTCTTGGTCTCGTCCCGGTGCTTGCTCTCCGGCGCCACGTGGGCAATCATTACGGTCTTGCAGCGACCACTCAGCGCCTCCTTGAGCAGCCGCGTCAGCTTCGAGTCCCGGTAGTTGACATATCTCGCCCCGCCGGACAAGGCGTTGATGCAGTTGCCCAGCGCCAACAGGCTGCGGTTGATGTGGGCGCCCTCCTGCAGCCGTTTCCCGCGATTCTTCGTCTTCTTGGCCCGCTCCGACCCGGCCAGATCGGTGAGGAACAAGCGGCCCTGCTTGGTGCCCAGGGGAGTCCGCGCTTGGACCGTGATACTCAGGAGGGCGTGGCTCCGGGAGGAGGTCTGATTGGCGGCCGTGGGCTCCATGGTGCGCGCCTTGTTTCCCTTCATCAGCAGGTTCACCACCTCCTTCCTGCTGGCCGTGGTGATCTCCGAGAGCCCCGCCACCGTGATGCGCTGGCCCCTATGATCCTCCCTTAACTCCAGTGGCCCGCCCGGGTTCAGGAGGTCCCGGATCAGCTCGTTGTATATCTCCAGGTAGGAGATGGACACTCGACACGTGTCCGCCTCCGCCGACTCGATGTGACTGAAGATATCTTCGATGGCGCGCACCATCAGCCCAATGTCCTGGCTGCTCACATCCGTGGCCTCGCAGGTGGCAGTGGCCGGTGGCCGATCTGGTGCAGTTTGGGGTTTCTTCCGCGGCACTGGCCCCAGCATGGTGTGCGTCTTCCCCGAGCCCGTGGCTCCGTACGCGAAGACGGCGGCATTCAGGCCGTTGAGGACATCCCTCACCAGCGGCGCTGTGGTGGTCTTGTACACCTGCTCCTGGGTGTCATTCTCCCGAAAGACATGATCGTAGGAATACTGTCGCGGACGACTTTTGCCTCCATCATCGTACAGCAGCGATCCGCCGGAAACAACCTCAATGCAACGCTCAGCGGCTTCCAAGCTGGGACGAACACGGACGGCCACCTGGAAGGGGAGATGGGAAGGTTAGGTTATGCTTTCTTAGTGTTTAACTTTAATTAATTCCTTAGCTTAAGCTGTATCTATAAACAAACTTTGTAAACTCACCACTAGTCTCTCCTCCTGCGCTGGCTGGGCGGTGGCAATGGATCGTCCCTGGGATGAGTTGCTGCCTCCGCTGCTGCCCGACCAGCTACTAGCTCCAGCGCTGGCCGCCATTGTTGCTGCGATCCTTTGGGATGTGTTGGGTGGAAGTGAAGGCGGACTTACACGTCCTTGGCTGGCCACGTGCCGCCTGACCTGGCCTGCTGGCTGATGACCTGACCTGGACAAAACCATTACAAATCGTGTCAATTTGTTGTCAACAATCGTAAAAACGCCATCAGCGCGGGAAACGCCCAGCGAAAGCTTAATGGACTTGTGAATTTGCGCGCCAAGGTCTCTAAACCGCTGGAAGGGATCTCGGGGATGTGGGTGCCCTGTGGGCTTGTTTACCTGTGGCTCAAGCTCCCAGCTCAAGGAGCTGGCGTGAGCCATAAATCAAGCCGTGAACTTGGAACACCCCGAAAAAGGTGGCTGCGTGTCTTCGCATGCAAATCAATGGGAGCAGTCGATGGACATCGAGTGGCTACTGTACCCTAGTCCTGGGGAAACCCTGGGAAGTCTATGAACCTTGGAATAGGGTGCCACGAGTTGGACTTTCTCAGGAGGGTATATTAAGATATAGCCTGCGACAAACTTCAGACCCATTTAAACCAAGCTTGAACTCTATGAACTCGGGTTTAACGTAGAGTATGCCAATAAATTGTATTTATTTTGTAGAACTAATTAATAAACTAAGCTCAAGGCTTAAGGAGAGGCTAATAATCGAAATATTTCTTTTGATTCTTAACTAAAAACCCACTTGAAATGCACTAAACTGTGAACGCTTTTAAAACGGAATTCGTGTAAGTGAGAATGCCACTTGAACTTATAGAATAGAAGTACCCACCCTGCACACATCCGCTAATCCAAAAACTCTGTCCCTCCGTGCCGGACATGTGGGGACCTCTGACCCAACACCTGTCACCCGTACGTACACAACCAACTGTCGCTTCCCCAAACCCATATAATAATTTCATTTACCTAAAAGCTGCTCAATTATAAAACGTGCGACTGCCCTTCGTGGGGCGGCTGCATTATTAACTGTAATACCACGTTCCCATTCAGGTGCCATGAATATGTCATGGAACAGCCCAGGCCCAGGCCCAGGCCAGGCAAGCATCCCCCTCAAATAAATATGTACACAAATTACAGGCCTCGAGTGTCAACAAGCGATGGGGCTGGTATTGGGTGTCCAAATTGGGTGATGGGTTTGGCGCTCAGCGATACACGCAGAGAAGTTTTAACGTGAAATCAAAAATAATGATTTAAATTAGCAAACTTCCTAATTTCTGCTTAACTTAACTTACTGTAGGCAAAATATTGAAAGAGGAACAGATGTAAGCTTGACAAATATTCAAATCACTTTGAGAAACTTACTGGGATGCTCAAGAAATCACTAGGGTTTTGAAATCACTTCAAAAGGTGTCTAAAAGTATGCAATAAAATAT
>JAEIIF010056731.1:0-42221 GCA_018874455.1 Drosophila trapezifrons | reverse complement strand
TGCCGAGGCAGGGCTCTCCGCTCCGCACATCGTCGGAACAGCTCTAAGCGCATTGGGCATTAATTTTTCGGAACAGATGGCCTGATTTGATATGGCACGACGTCGTGTTGACCAGCTCCTTGTAGACAGGGGGCTGGTTGAAAGCCGCACCAAAGCACAAGCTCTGATTATGGCTGGGCTTGTGTTTTCTGGTGAAAAACGCGTAGCCAAAGCCGGAGATCAGATTCCTGAAGATGCACCGTTGCAAGTGCGTGGGCAGGAACATCCTTGGGTGTCTCGTGGCGGCTGCAAGTTGGCTCATGCCATTGAGCATTTTAGCCTTTCTCCAGAAGGGCGTATCTGCTTGGATGTTGGTGCTTCAACCGGCGGGTTTACAGACGTACTTCTTACCCACGATGCCAAGCATGTTTACGCAGTTGATGTTGGCCACGGACAACTTGCATGGAAATTGCGGTCTGACCCACGCGTAACTGTGCTGGAAAAATGCAACGCCCGGTACCTGGATAAGACAACCATACCGGAAGCCCCTTCCGTAGTTGTGTGTGATGCAAGTTTTATCGGCCTGCGCACGGTGCTCCCTGCCGCGCTGGCTCTTACCACGGAAAACGCTTGGGCTGTTGCGTTAATCAAACCTCAGTTTGAAGCCGGGCGTGATCAAATAGGTGCCAAAGGCGTTGTGCGCGATCCTGCCGTGCATGATGCCGTTTGCGAAACCATTTTTTCTTGGTGGAGTAGTCTTCCCGGCTGGAAAGTGCTGGGGATTGAACCCAGCCCTATTACCGGACCAGAAGGAAATAGAGAGTTTCTTATTGCGGCTCAGCGCGTCTAGCTAAGACGGCTGATTATAACACTAAATTAAATTTTCAGGTTTCCCTGCCTTTTTTGCATGGCAGCACATCAATTTTTTTGCCACATTTCTTTGTGATCCTTCTACACGTTATCACTAGGAATAAGGGCAAGCATCTTATGCGCAAAATTGCAGGTCTGTTTGGCGTCGCCTGCCTTGCATTTACAAGCGGTCACGCATTGGCGGCTCCAGTTTTTCATTCTGCATCCCACACTTCTGCCCCTACCCAAAATATGCAGGCGACTGAAGTTGGTAATACGCTTTTGCGTGGATACGAACAGGATGGGTTAATCCTGCATGATGATATAAGTGCAGGTACACTTTCAATTCAGGCAGATCCTGCAACACTACAAGCGCATGATTCTAATACGAATAATCGCTATCGGTTAGCCATGAAAGATGTTCTTTCTGCTGCTGCAACATACGCGTATCTATATTTTGGACAGAACCCCGATGCGCGGGAAGTTACCGTCTCTGCTAATATTCAGACCGATGGTTTTACCCCTGCCAGCGCAAACTCAGCAGACACGGCAGAACCTGCCATGACTTTGGAAATTACCCGACCAGCCTTTCCTATTTCTTCGGATACCAAACCCGATTCATATTCCGCACAAACCATTGGCATGATTCTGGATGGCATAGACGCTTCAAAAATTACCATTGCCCCATGGCTGCGTTCCGCCCTGAAGGAAAGCAACTAACGTGTAAAGGCTGCTGCCTACAACAGATACGAATGCGCATATATAAAAGAGGCTGGTATCTATCAGCCTCTTTTTTTGTTATATCCACTTTCCCTTCCTTTTTTGTAGCAGCATATCCGTAATGTCTTCGCGCACTTATACTTCCACATCAGCTAACGCTAACAGTTCAGCCCTTACCGATCTGAACGCGGAAGAACGTTCACGCATTCTGGCCAAGGCTGCGCTTTTTAGCCCCCCATCCGCCACTTTATCCGATGGACGAAGAGATTTGGTTGGGCTTTCACGCGATGAACTCACGGATATTCTGATAGAAATTGGCGAAAAACCCTTCCGCACCAAGCAACTCTGGCACTGGATTTATCATCAGGGTGTGACAGATTTTTCGCGGATGAGCACAATTGCCAAGCCTCTTCAGCAGAAATTGGCTGAACGATTTATTATTGGGCGCCCAGAAGCTGCAACGGTTCAAACATCATCGGATAACACACGTAAATTTCTGTTCCGTTTTCGCGATGGGCAGGAAGCTGAAACCGTTTACATTCCTGATCGGCGTGAAGATCGGGGCGCTGTGTGCATTTCATCGCAAGTGGGATGCACTCTTTCCTGCACTTTTTGCCATACAGGCACGCAAAAGCTGGCGCGTAACCTCGGCGCGGCAGAAATTGTCAGCCAGTTCATGGCTGCACGGGATTCCTACGGAGAATGGCCCAGCCCGAAAGGCGAAACCCCGCGCCTTCTCTCTACTATCGTGCTGATGGGCATGGGAGAGCCGCTCTATAATTATGAGAATGTTGCTAAAGCCATGAAAATTATTATGGATGGCGAAGGTATTGGGCTCTCCCGCCGGCGTATCACACTTTCTACGTCCGGCGTTGTGCCTCTGATGGATCGGTGTGGTGATGAACTGGGGATCAATCTGGCGGTCTCCCTACACGCAGTCCGGAATGACCTGCGTGATGAAATTGTGCCGCTCAATAGGAAATATCCAATTGAGGAAGTGCTGGCAGCTTGCAGGCGCTACCCCGCAGCCAGTAATGCCCGCCGCATTACATTCGAATATATTATGCTGCGCGGCGTGAATGACAGCGAAGCCGATGCACGTGAGTTGGTACGCCTGATTTCCGGCATTCCCGCAAAAGTCAACCTCATCCCCTTCAATCCGTGGCCCGGCAGCGCTTACAAACCTTCCACGCGTGAACAGCAGAACCGATTTGCAGAAATTGTTATGAATGCAGGATTTGCATCCCCAATTCGCACGCCTCGTGGTCGGGATATTCTGGCTGCCTGTGGGCAATTAAAAACGGCAAGTGAACGTGCACGCGCAGGTTCGACACCTGTTTTAGAGTAATTTTTCCACACAAACAGCCCTTCGTGGGTGAATGCACTCTGGTTACGCGCCTCCTGCAGTGATAGGAGGAAAGCCATAGTTACAGATTTATATATCAGGAGATCTGCCTCATGGGCCCGACTTCCGCCCGGAAAGACGTCAAAAAGGTTGTGCTGGCTTACTCCGGTGGCTTGGATACATCTGTTATCCTCCGCTGGCTCCAGAAGACCTATGGTTGCGAGGTTGTTACCTTTACGGCTGATCTGGGCCAGGGGGAAGAACTGGAGCCTGCCCGCAAAAAAGCGGAAATGTTTGGCGTAAAGGAAATCTTCGTTGAAGATTTACGCGAGACATTTGTGAAAGACTTTGTTTTTCCCATGTTCCGGGCCAACACCCTGTATGAAGGCCAGTATCTTCTGGGCACATCCATTGCGCGCCCTTTGATTGCTCAGCGCCAGATTGAAATTGCAGAAGCCGTTGGTGCAGATGCCGTGGCACATGGCGCAACGGGCAAAGGCAACGATCAGGTTCGCTTTGAGCTGGCATATTACGCCCTTAAGCCAGACATCACAGTTATTGCCCCTTGGCGGGAATGGGATCTGACATCCCGCACACGTCTGCTGGCCTTTGCTGAAGAAAATCAGATTCCGATTGCCAAAGACAAGCGTGGTGAAGCCCCCTTCTCTGTAGATGCCAACCTGCTGCATTCTTCTTCCGAAGGAAAAGTTCTGGAAGACCCTGCCGTTGCTCCAGAAGAAATTGTGTTCCAGCGCACAATCTCTCCAGAAGCCGCGCCGGATAAGCCCACAGAAATCACCATGGATTTTGTAAGCGGTGACCCCGTTGCCATTAACGGCGTGGCTATGTCTCCAGCCACATTGCTGACACGTCTGAACGAGTTGGGTAAAGAAAACGGTATTGGCCGTTTGGATATGGTGGAAAACCGCTTTGTTGGCATGAAATCCCGCGGGATTTATGAAACACCCGGCGGCACCATCCTGCTTGCTGCGCATCGTAGCATGGAATCCATCACGCTGGATCGCGAAGCCATGCATCTTAAAGATAGCCTGATGCCGCGCTACGCTTCCATTCTGTATAATGGCCTCTGGTTCTCTCCAGAACGGCGGATGCTGCAAGCTCTTATCGATGCCTCCCAGCATTCTGTTACGGGGCGTGTTCGTCTCAAACTTTACAAAGGCAATGTTATCTGCGTTGGGCGTGAAAGCCCCAACAGCCTGTATGATGCGCGCGTTGTAACGTTTGAAGATGATGAAGGCGCATATAACCAGCAGGATGCTCAAGGCTTTATTAAGCTAAATGCACTGCGCCTGCGCCTTGGTGCGCAGATCGGGCGTAAAGGTGGCGCCCTGTAAGGCACCCCTTTCCACCATCCATCAGAAGGTGTTGAAGAAAATCATGATCCGTCGCTTTTCTCTTATCCCCTGCATGCTTGCGGCCAGCTTGGCCGTATCTCTTACGGCCTGTGGTTCTCACAAGGAAGAACAGGAACTTACGCCTGCTCAGCAGATGGAAAAGCTGCGCTCTGCACCTGGCGTAACCGTTCTGAAAGATGGCTTGGCTTATAAAGTGCTGGAATCTGGCCCCAAGGATGGTGAACAACCACGCCCGGGTGATGGCATGATGCTTATTTATGAAGGGCGTCTGCCAGACGGCTCCATCTTTGACAGCTCAGACCAGCATGGTAGCGGTGCCTATATGCAGATGCCTCTTGCTGGCCTGATCCAGGGCTGGATGGAAGCTCTGCCCTTGATGCATGTGGGTGATACATGGATGTTGTATGTTCCGCCAGAACTTGGGTATGGGCATAAATCCATGGGCATTATTCCTTCAGATAGCCCGCTAATTTTCCGCATCCAGCTTTTGGGTGTGGAACATGCACACAATTCGCCCTGATATAAACCCTTATGATAATGCGGGTTCTTGGTTTCAAGAACCCGCTTGGGTTTTTGCCCATGTTTTCTTCACGCTTTGCGTATCGTCTTTTATGTGGCGGCATGTTGCTTTTGGTAGCGGCTTGTTCTCCTAAAAGCGGCTCCAGCCTTTACGGTACCAATTGTGGTATTTGCCATCATGGTGGCGATGGTATGCCCGGCGCTGTTCCGCCTCTTGTCAACCGCATTGACCATATTGCCAGCACCCCAGAAGGGCGCAGATATCTGGCCGATGTGCTTATGAATGGTGTAAGCGGGCCTATTAAGGCTCATGGGGCGGCTTATAGCGCAGAAATGCCCCCTTTCCGCTACCTTAAAGATGAAGAAGTTGCCGCTATTCTGACTTGGCTTTCTCAGCGCGGAAACCTAAAACCTGCCCCAACAATAAGCGCGGCAGACATTGCAACCGCACGGGCTGATCGGAAATCGGCCGGTAAAGTTGCAGACGAGCGGGAAGAACTGGATCGCATACATCCAATCCCATAATCTGTCCCTATAACATGCGGTGATACTTTTCTTATGCAGCGTATTTTTTCTGGTATTCAGCCTTCTGGTGTTCCCCAACTTGGTAATTATCTGGGGGCAATTCGAAACTGGGTTCATTTACAGGCAAACTATGAGTGCATTTTCTGCCTTGTAGATATGCACGCCATTACTGTGTGGCAGGACCCAGAAAAACTACGCGAACATACCTTAACACAAGCCGCTATCCTGCTTGCTGCGGGCATTGATGCTGATAAGCATATTCTCTTCAACCAGTCTGCTGTTTCTGCCCATGCGCGACTGGCATGGATTTTTAATTGTGTTGCACGGATCGGCTGGCTGAACCGTATGACGCAATTTAAGGATAAAGCCGGAAAAGACCGCGAAAATCATTCGGCCGGTCTATATGTTTACCCCAACCTTATGGCTGCCGATATTTTAGCCTATAAAGCCACGCATGTTCCTGTAGGTGAAGACCAGAAGCAGCATCTGGAACTCACCAATGATATCGCCCAAAAATTCAACCATGATTACAAGGTAGAGTTTTTTCCGCAGGTAGCACCTCTTATTCCACCTACAGCCGCGCGCATCATGAGCTTGCGTGATGGCACCAAAAAGATGTCCAAATCCGACCCTTCTGCACAAAGCCGGATTGAATTAACGGACGATGCCGATGCGATTGCCTTAAAAATTCGCCGTGCAAAAACAGACTCAGCCCCCCTACCCGAAGATATTTCTGACCTTGCAGATCGCCCGGAAGCAAAAAATCTGGTTTCCATTTATGCTGCCTTGGCAGATATTCCTACCGAGCAGGTACTAAAAGAGCATGCAGGCCAAGGTTTTGGACCATTTAAAGCCGTGCTGACAGAAATTGTTGTCAACGCTATTGCTCCTATCGGGCAAGAAACTACACGGCTTTTGCAAGATAAAAGCTATTTGCTGAATACTCTGCACTCTGGTGCACAACGCGCGCAAAGCATTGCGGAGCCTATTGTTTCTGAAGCTGAAAAACTTGTTGGTTTTCTCAAATAAACGCAATCTGAGACTATGTTTTGCGTGCGGATGTTCGGGCATTTTCAATAATGCCCGGCGCCGCCAAAGCTACCAGAATAATTGCGACTATAAATAAAATATATTTTTTGCAATGCATGTAGCCTACAGCCCCTAAAATACCTCCTACAATAAAACAAAATACAATTTGCGCATGTAACCATAAGCGTTTTTTAATAACATCCAAATATTCATCATCAACATGATGGTAAAAAGATTCAAGCCAATCTGATATTTCTATCCCAAGGTCTGTCAACATTCCGGTAACATGGGTGGTACGTACAACAGACCCCGAAATGCGCGTGACTGTGGCATTTTGTAGCCCCATGACAAAACTTAAAACCAACGTAGCGCCCCCATCTGGCACTCCCGCCTGTGCAAACCAAGCAGATTTTATACCTAAAGTTACAAGGATAGCTGCCTCTAAAACCAAACTGAAAGCATATACAGCGCCCCATCCTTTCCGACGCCCCATATTAACTAAAACGGTGCAGACAATGGCGCCCAGAACAAAACTTGCAATTAAAGCAAAACATAAAAAGGCAGATCTAACATCCAAGGCATTGATTTTTAGAGCCAGACTAGACGCATTGCCTGTCATATTGGCGCAGTAATATCCAAACTGCAGAAAGCCAAGCACATTTACAGTTCCTGCCACCACAGCAAGAGAGCTGCCGAGTTGCCGGTTCATCTGAAAACTGCGCTGACTTTTTTCTCGCAAAAGCATGACTAAGAATTTCTCTGCTTTAATGATGCAAAGCAATGCCATTGCCCTGTTTTTTTTACACTTTTTATATGAGAAGCCCCTTGCCAAATGTCTTGGAGGCAGATATTAAGCTCCCATAAACCGGGTGCGTAGCTCAGCGGTAGAGCATCGCCTTCACACGGCGGGGGTCACAGGTTCAATCCCTGTCGCACCCACCACGGTTTTTCCTAGTTTCCTGCGGGTTTTGGGCGAATTATGGAACATTAATGTGTTCTATTTAGTCCCATTTTGTCCCACTTAGAATCGGTAAATCGTTGCCAAAGTTGTGCAAAACTGGTGCATAATTCGCATCCTTGCACCCATCCCCAATCCGCATGAGATTCACGAGGTGATAAGCTGCTATCCTCTTCCTAATGTCTGAGCCCTCCCCTCGATCTCACGAGGAAAGTCGTTTCTGGGAACGCTCATCAGAAACTAACACCAGCAAAACTGAGAGCTGCGACTAGACAGCAGCAGGTAATGCAGAGGGATATAGACGCCAAACCTCAGTCGCATGGCATATCCTATCGTAGGTTCAGCTTGGCCGTAATCAGAATGAGGAGTTCCATTTCGATCTGAACATGGCCTTTCAAGGGTTGGAATGGAATTTGCATACGATGACATGATTTTTACGGCAGAATGTAGCATCTCAACCGTTCATAATAAAAAAGCCCTCCAAGGTTGGAGGGCTTTCCTAATATAATTTAAATTACGAAACCGTTAGAAATTGAATCTATTTTCAATTTAGCAAGAATCAAACGGCTGTTGTCGCAACTTCTGGTTCAGGGTTAAGCCGATACCCCCCTCCCTCTGTTACCAGCAAGGATGCATGAGCTGGATCTGGCTCGATCTTCTGGCGAAGGCGGTAAATATGCGTTTCCAGCGTATGTGTTGTTACCGCTGCATTATATCCCCACACCTCATTCAGCAAAACCTGCCGAGGCACTGGGCGCGTTCCTGCACGATAAAGAAACTTGAGAATAGCCGTTTCTTTTTCCGTCAAACGAATGCGACGGTTTTTAGCCGGTTCCTGCAACAGTTTAGCAGAAGGGCGGAACGTATATGGACCAATGGAAAACACTGCATCTTCACTGTTTTCAAACAGTCTGAGCTGCGCCCGCAATCTGGCCAGAAGTTCTGCAATACGGAAAGGCTTGGCAACGTAATCATTAGCTCCAGCATCAAGCCCTTTTACAATATCAGATTCATCATCTGATCCTGTGAGCATGATAACGGGCATACGCAAGCCATCCTTGCGCAGTTCTGCACAAAAATCGCGCCCATCTCCATCTGGTAGCGTTACGTCCAGCAGAATGGCATCACATCGCGCATCTGGTTCCTTCAGCTTCTGGCGGGCTTCGGCCAATGTTGCCGCCTCCAGAACCTGAAATTCCCCATCCAACTGCAACTGCTCTGCCAGTGTTCTGCGAATGACCTGATCGTCATCTACAACCAAAATTGGGCGCGCACCCGTCATGGAACATCGTCTCCTTATGTCAGCCCTCTGGCTCGGCTGCCTTGGCCTGCTTCCTGCACGATCACAAAACGAATCGTATCGAAACCACTTTCTGGCATGATACGTCAACCTCACGCGAAAGCCATAAAGCAGGGGTAAGATTGTTTATGATGATACACGTCTGGCCAACAGTAAACAGCAATATGGATGCACAACTGCATTGCAGACACAAAAGCATGAGCGCCATTATCGGCAAGAATGGCGTAACGCACCATAAGCACGAAGGGGATCTGGCAACACCACTGGGAACCTTTCCCCTACGGCAAGTATTTTATCGGGCTGACCGGATTATAAAACCACAAGCAGCGCTGCCTGTTATCCCTTTAAACCCACAGGATGGATGGTGTGATGATCCATCATCATCCTGCTATAACCAGCACATCCAGCTACCCTCTTCTTTCCGCCATGAAATACTGTGGCGTGAAGATGCTGTATATGATCTGATTGTTGTGATTGGTTATAACGATTGCCCCGCAGAACCCGGCAAAGGTTCTGCCATTTTTATGCATCTGCAACGCCCCAACAAAACACCAACTGAAGGATGCGTTGCCCTAACAGAAGCAGACCTACGCTTTGTGCTGGCTGCAGGGGCTACAGAAATAACCATTCACCAGCCACGTTAAGCCGCATTGCCAGAAGCAGGCTTGGCTATTTGTTCCGGTGCAACCAACCCTATTGCCACGTATCCTGGTGTTAAAGTTGGTTGTGGCTCATCCTCTGCCGATACAATCGTGATGGCCGCATCTTTCTGAAGCACCAGAAACAACAGGAAATGGCTGCTTTCACTCAGCAGATAATCCTGATTAGCTTCGGTAACTTCTATCGCAACAAAATGCCAGCCTTGGCTCACCAGCGCTTCCAACACGGTAAAATTCCACGCAGGCTGCCCCAAAACCTTTCCGCGCGCTTCCCGGCTAAACCCGCGGTACTGATCCAGCCGCGCAATGCCGGGGCTGACCTGATAAACTCTCTGCCGCCCAAAATGGGGAGCCAGATGTGCACAGACCAGCCCATTGTAAATGGCATCTGGCGTGGCTGAAATAAGATAATCAGCCGGGCGCTCCTCCAAATTTTCTGTGCCTTCTTCCGATAAAACTTCAGCACATAAAACAGGCACACCAGCAAGCTCGGCTGGGCGTAAATCACCCAAAGAACTATCCACCAGCAACACAGGTGTGCCTACGGCGTGCACTGCCACAGCCAACTGTGTGGACCAATCATTGGCCCCCACAATGGCCAGCGCTGGTTGATTGGAAAGCGTAAGATGCAACCGGCGACCTAGCGGAATAAGGGAAAAACCATGCAAAATCATGGTGGAGGCAATAACGGCAAAAACAGCCGGCATAACCTGAGAAGCCCCAGGGTAACCTGCATCCTGCAATCGTATCCCGGCGGCACCTGCAACTGCCGCCGCCACAATCCCACGCGGTGCAATCCACCCCATAAATAACCGTTCGGCCCGGCTTAGACTGGAACCTATGGTAGCCAACCAAATACCCAAAGGCCTGACCACAAACAGCACTGCTAGCGTTAAAGCCCCAATAGACCATGACAAACCAGCAAGCTCACTTCGTGTCAGATCGGCTGTAAGCATAATGAACAGGATGGAGACAATGAGCACCACCAGCGCTTCTTTCATCCGCTGGATTTCCGCCATACCGGGAATACGCAGATTAACCAAAGCCATGCCGAACACGGTAGAGGCAATTAGCCCAGCCCCATCCATGGTTAAAGTGCCGATAACGTAGAGAATCAGCGCAAGACTAAGCAGTATCGGCATTTTCAGAAGATCGGGCATTAAATCCCGTATGCACAGCCACCGGACAAACCATGCCGCACCAATGCCAAGCGCAATCATCAATGTAGCGCTCATCAGCATATGCGGGATGATAGATACAAAAAATGTGCCAGACCCCTCACCCGGCTGCATAAGCAACACTTCCAGCACTAACGTGGCCAGAATGGCACCTACGGGGTCATTCAAAATAGCTTCCCACCGCAGAAAGGCTGCAATGCGCGGTTTCAGCTTGGCATGGCGTAACAGGGGCAAAACAACCGTTGGGCCGGTAACCACAATAATGGCGCCAAACAAAAAGGCTGGGCCCCAGCCCATACGCCCAACATAATGGGCGGCAATGCTGCCTAAAATTAAATTGATCGGCAATGCCACCAGCGTAAGGCGCAAAACGCCCTCACCGGCTTCTTTTAACTGACGAAAATCTAATGCAAGGCCGCCTTCAAACACGATAAGCGCCACCGCCAAAGAAACCATTTGGTGGAAAGCGCTACCTGCAACCTCTGAGGGATGCATGATCTGCAACCCCGGCCCCAAAAGCAGCCCCAGAGAAAAAAGCAGAACAATGGCAGGTAACCTGAACCGCCAAGCCGCCCATTGTGCCAGCATACCGCCGCCCAGCACGAGAAAAACAAAAAGAATTACGCTTTCAGTCATGCTAGGCCATTTATCTTATTGGTCTGTAGAACCTGATGTGTCAGGCATCAGTATTATGCGTAAGACCAATAAGATGAACAGTTAAAAATGTTTTCCTATTCTATACCTGCCTCAGCTTCTGGCGCGGCACGTTCCATTACGGCGGCAAAAAAGCCATCTGTTCCATCCCGCAGAGGGCTTAAACTGATGGAGCTTTCCTGACGCAAGGCCTGCGGCATTTCTGGGCTACCTGAAGGAACAAGCCTGAAATCAGGATGGCGTGCCAAAAATGCTGTAACCTGGTCCATATTTTCTGCGCGTAGCAAAGAACAGGTTGCATACACCATGCGCCCTCCGGCCCGAACAAGTGCTGCCGCCCGGTCCATAATGGCAGCCTGCTTTTCCAACAACTCTGTCAGATCCTGTTCAGTAGTGCGGAAACGTGCATCTGGATTCCGGCGCCATGTGCCCGTTCCGCTACATGGTGCATCCACCAATACCCGATCGAATGATCCAGCCCGACGTTTGGCCCATTTATCTCCCGGCACAAGCAAGTGCCGTTCAACATTATGCACGCCTGCACGCCGCAAGCGTTTAACTGCACCTTCTAACCGAGGCGCAGAAACATCGCATGCAACAATATGGCCTTTGTTTTCCATCATCATGGCCATAGCAAGCGTTTTACCGCCCGCACCTGCGCAATAATCCAACACACGCATCTGGGGTTCAACGCCACTTATGGCAGCAACAAGCTGGCTGCCTTCATCCTGAATTTCCACCAGCCCATCACGGAATGCCACACTTGTTGTAACTGGCAAACGTGCAGGTAAACGCAGCCCCCACGGAGAAAGCGGTGTAGGTTCAGCATGCAGGCCTTCACATGCCAGACTACGTTGTGCCTCCTTACGGGGGCCGCGCAGAATATTCACCCGTAAATCCAGAGGCGCTGGGGTGGACATAGCTGCAAGCTCTTCTTCCAGCTTATCGCCAAACGTTGCTTCCAGATGGGGCAACAGCCAATCCGGCAGTTCCAGCCGAACAGCACGAGGCATTTCCGGGTTATCCAGAGTTTTGCCCGCAAGCGGCGTAAGGGTTGAAAGTTCCCCACGCGTCAACGCCCCTGCGGCAAAGCGCCCCTGCTCAAACATTTCCTCTACCTCTGCAAGAGAGAAACCATCGAACAACAGACGCGCTCCGGCCCGGAGCCGAGCAGACGCCACCTCCCCTTTTTGCTCCAACCACCAACCAAGCCGACGCCACGCCCGCATAACATCCCATACAAGGCCGGATATGGCTCTGCGGTCTCCACCGCCCATATAGCGCCGCTCTCTAAAAAAGCTGTTGGCGACAGCATCGGCGGGTTTGCGCGGGGCGGCTTCCATTGCTGCAAGCAGATCAATAGCGGCCGCAAGCCTGGCTGAAGGTGTCATATGTGGTTATCAATCCCGACGGTAATTAGGAGCTTCACGCGTGATGGAAACATCATGCACATGGCTTTCACGCAGGCCCGCACCGGTAATACGGCGGAACTGAGCACCTTCTTGCAGCTCCTTCAGCACGCGGGAACCTGTATAGCCCATACCGGCTTTAAGGCCGCCCACCAGCTGATGAATAACCGCAGCCATGCTGCCTTTGTAAGGCACGCGGCCTTCAATGCCTTCTGGCACCAGCTTAAGCGCATCTTTGACTTCCTGCTGGAAATACCGATCAGCCGAGCCACGCGCCATGGCGCCAAGACTGCCCATGCCACGGTAGGATTTGTAAGAACGCCCCTGATAAAGGAACACCTCGCCCGGCGCTTCTTCCGTGCCAGCAAGCAATGACCCCACCATGACCACATCAGCACCAGCACCAATGGCCTTTACGATATCGCCCGATGTACGAATGCCGCCATCTGCAATGCAGGGAATACCTTTTTCCTTACAAGCCAGAGAGGTTTCAAGCACGGCAGAGAACTGAGGTACACCTACGCCAGCCACAATACGTGTGGTGCAGATGGAACCCGGGCCGATACCGATTTTCACGCAGTCTGCACCAGCTTCAATCAGGGCATGTGCAGCTTCTGGCGTGGCAACGTTACCAGCCACGATCTGCACATTGGCATCAAAGGCTTTCAGGCGTTCAACCGCCCCCAAAACACCGGCAGAATGGCCATGCGCTGTATCTACCACCAACACATCCACGCCTGCTTCAATCAGCATCTTGGCGCGGCTAAAGCCGTCTTCACCCACTCCGGTTGCAGCCGCACAGCGCAGGCGGCCCAAGCTATCCTTGATAGCCAGCGGATGGGCTACAGCCTTATCCATGTCTTTAACAGTGATGATACCTACGCAACGGTCTGCATCATCAACCACCAGCAGTTTTTCAATCCGGTGTTTGTGCAGCAACTGACGGGCCGTATCTGCATCCACACCATTTTTAACCGTGATCAGCCGATCTTTGGTCATCAACTCAGAAACGGGCTGGTTGGGATCTACTGCAAAGCGGGCATCACGGTTGGTAAGAATACCCACCAGCTTCTGCGTGCCGGGT
This sequence comes from Drosophila trapezifrons, assembly GCA_018874455.1. Classification (NCBI taxonomy): domain Eukaryota; kingdom Metazoa; phylum Arthropoda; class Insecta; order Diptera; family Drosophilidae; genus Drosophila; species Drosophila trapezifrons. The sequence continues at coordinate 28,637 of JAEIIF010056731.1, read as the reverse complement.
TCCACCACAGGAAGGCCACTAATGCCGTGGCGGTGCATGATATCACGCACTTCGGCCAATGTCTGATCCGGGCCAACGGTTACCGGGTTCACTACCATGCCAGATTCAAAGCGCTTAACGCGACGAACCTGCTCGGCCTGTTCTTCTGGTTGCAGGTTTTTATGGATCACGCCAAGGCCGCCTTGCTGGGCCATGGCAATAGCCATCTGGTCTTCCGTAACCGTATCCATCGCGGCGGAAACCAGCGGAATATTCAGTTCAATAGAGCGTGTGAGATGCGTGCGAACGGTTGTCTGGCTGGGCACAACGTCAGATGCAGCCGGCACAACCAGCACATCGTCAAACGCCAGAGCTTCCGTAACACGGCTATAGGGAGAAGAGGTCATGCTGCGGGCACCCTTGCTGAAATACAAAAAGGCAGGTTACCCTGAAGCATACGCTACGCCGCAGGTCACCCGACCATTGGCGCTCCCTCTTATGATGATGCACGCATAAACGCAAGCGTTACACGCATCTTCTGTCTGTTTTTTTAACGTAAATGCAAAAAAGCAGAGGAGGAAAGTTTGAAAGACACCCACATACAGGCCATAACACGGGAGATGAAACGTGTTCTTCCTTTCCTGTGGGGTTTTATGCTGGCCCCTGCTGCTGCACATGCAGTGGAAACTCCACATACAGGAGGCACGCTGCGCATTCTGGTTTCCAGCGCAGCGGGCACGCTTGATCCACAGATATCCTATATTGGCTTAACCAAGTTTTTTGAAACGCCTGTTTACGATACGCTTTTAACCTACCCCAAATTTGCAGGAACAGGCGCGCAACCCGTTATTCCCAATCTGGCAGAAAATGTACCCCAGCCAGAAGATAACGGGCTGACCTATAGGCTCACCTTGCGCAAAGGTATTCACTTCTCCAACGGGCAACTTTTAACCGTGGCGGATGTGGCGGCTTCTTTCCGGCGTATTTTTGCTGCTGGCAGCCCGACTGCAGGGCCGTATTACAGCGCAATCAAAGGGGCTGATTCCTGCCTGAAAGACACAGCCCATTGCACTTTAGCCGAGGGCATTAAAACAGACGCAACGGCAAACACCATTACATTTCATCTCAGCCACCCGGACCCGGAATTTCTGGAACATCTGGCGTGGGTTCATGCAGCCATTTTGCCAGCGAGCACGCCCACGCATGATATGGGTAATACAGCCCCTCCGGGTACGGGACCTTACCAAATTACAGATTACAACCCCACAACGCACATGCGTTTTGAGCGGAATCCATATTTTCATGAATGGTCGCATAATGCACAGCCTGCGGGCTTTCCTGACCACGTAGAAGTAACGTTCGGATTGGAGCCAGAAGCCGCTGTAACCGCGGTAGAAAATGGCCAAGCCGATCTAATGTATGAAAACGTTCCCCTAGACCGCTTGGGTGAGGTCGGCAGTAAATATGCAGGCCAAGTGCATATCTTTACCCCTCTGTTGTATTACTACGCGACGTTAAATGTAAATGAACCGCCGTTTACATCCCTCAAGGTGCGGCAGGCACTTAATTACGCGGTAAACCGTCATGCTATGGTGATTTACGATGGCGGCAGTGCTGTTGCATCTCCGCAGTGCCAGCTTCTGCCAGAAGGCACTCCGGGGTATGAACGCTTTTGCTCCTATACCGCTGGCGCATCCCCTCAAAACCCTGCACCAGAATGGGCCAAACCGGATATGGAAAAAGCCCGTCAGCTTGTGCAGGAAAGTGGCACCAAGGGTATGCGGGTAACTATTGTAACCCCATCTGGCGGTAAATCGGACAATACTGCACTAGATTTGCGCAGTGTATTGGAAAATCTGGGGTACAAGGCTTCAGTTCACAGTATCAGCCCGGCCATCCATTTCACGTTTGTGCAGAACTCAGACAACCATGTGCAGATTTCCATTGGTGGGTGGAGTGCAGATTACCCATCGGCTGCCAGCTTTCTGGACACGTTGTTTGCGTGCTCCAATTTTCATCCCCATTCCGATAATTCACCCAATATGTCCGGCTTTTGTGATCCGCATATTGACGACATGATGCACCACGCTGCCCAGCTTGCCTTAACAGATCGCACAGCCAGCAATGCGGCATGGGCTCAGGTTGATAAAGCCCTGATGGCACAGGCCCCTGCGCTGCCTTTTGTACAAACCAAAAGGGTTGTGCTGGTTTCTAAACGCACACGAAATATAATTATTACGCTTAATGATGAAATCCTGCTTTCTCAGCTACAGGTTCCATGACTGATCTCGCCCCCACTTTTGCGCAAGATACCAAACCACCCGGCCCTTGGCGGATGGCGTTGCGGTCCCTATGCCATAATCGCTCTGCACTGTTTTCTTTTGCCGTTTTGGTATTTCTGGCTGTAGCCAGCCTGCTTGCGCCTTATTACGCACGCTATGTTGCACATACAGATCCGTTCGTTTCCAACGTAGCAGGTGCCATCACGGTGGGTGGGCAGGAAGTGGATATCATGCAACCCAATGATAACCCATTGCACCTTGGCCTTAGCCCCATTGGCCCCACATGGCATGGAGCTTACATGCTAGGGGCGGATAGCCAGGGGCGTGATGTTGCCGCGCGGTTACTTTATGGCGGACGGAACTCTTTGCTGATTTCGTTCTGCTCTGCCGTTCTATGCCTTGTAATGGCTGCTGCTGTCGGAATAACTGCTGGTTTTTGCGGTGGCATTATAGATACCATTCTCTCCCGCATGATGGATATTATGTGGTCTGTTCCCGTATATCTGTTTGCTATTTCTCTTTCCATTGTCACGGTAAGTGATGGGCTGCATCTGGGCCCGTTTGTTATTGAATCTGATAACCTGCTTTTGCCTATCTGCATTATCGCGCTGGTTTATGTGCCTTATGCTGCACGCCCTATTAGGGGACGGGTTATGGCATTGCGGGAAGCTGAGTTTGTTATGGCCGCACGCTGCCTTGGCGTACCCCGCTGGCGTATTGTGCTGCAAGATATTCTCCCCAACGTCACCTCCACCCTTGTTGTTCTTGGGCCGCTTATCATGGCCATGTCCTTGCTGGCAGAAAGCGCGCTCTCGTTTTTGTCCATTGGGGTGCAGGCCCCTGCGGCATCTTGGGGTACGCTTATTCAAGATGGTGAAGGATTGATTTATACACGCCCCATGGTGGCCATTGCCCCGGGCTTGGCCATTATAGCTGTAGTACTGGCCCTGAACATTCTAGGCGATGGCCTACGAGATGCGCTGGATGTGCGTGATGCCAGCCACCGCGAACAATAGGAGGCCCACCGCATGTTGATGGCCGCCCTCCGCCGAGTGGGACAAACAGTTTTCGTGTTGTTCGGTATTTCCGCATTAGTATTTGCTGTATTTTTTGCCACACCGGGCGCAGACCCTACAGCTCGGATTGCTGGCAAAAACGCATCGCCTCAGACCATGCAGAAAGTGCGGCAGGAATACGGGTTTGATCGCCCCTTACCCGTTCAATATGCCATCATGATGAAAAAGCTGTTCATCACACAAGATTTGGCCTCTTACGCAGATAGAGGCGAACTGGTGGTGCCCGAAATTGCACGCGCGGCACCGGTTACAGTTTCCTTGGTATGTGGTGCGGCCATTATCTGGGTTGTCGTTTCCATTGTCATGGGCACTCTGGCTGCCGCCCTTAAAGGCTCATGGATTGACCGCACGCTAATGATGCTGGGGTTAATTGGCATTTCCATACCCGTTTTCTGGCTTGGGCAAGTTGCAAACCTGATAACGCAGAACCGCTACCACGATACCTGGCTTTTTTCATGGGTACCGGCTCTGGGCTATGTGCCGCTTACACAAAACCCTTGGGGCTGGTTCAAAGCCTTGGTTATTCCATGGGTTGTGCTGGCAGTTTTGTTTATTGGAGTTTATAGCCGCGTGCTGCGGGCAGACCTTGTTGCGCTATCTGGAGAAGATTTTATACGCACGGCCCGCGCCAAAGGACTTTCTCCTTCTCGTATTCTTATCCGGCACGGACTGCGCACGGCTATGGTTACCTTTGTATCTCTGTTCGGTATGGATTTTGCTCAGTTGGTCGGAGGGGGTGCTTTGTTGACCGAAGTGGTTTTCGGGCTGCCTGGAGTTGGTCGCCTCACCTATCAGGCCCTTACCAATCTGGATCTGCCTCTTATTATGGCCACCGTTATGTATTCTGCCGTATTTGTTGTGCTGGCAAATGCGGCGGTTGATATGATCTACCTTCTGCTTGACCCGCGAGTGCGCGATGCCCGCTAACATGCCCCCCCACGCCCTGCTGGATGTGCGAGACCTACGGGTACGTTTTCCGGCCCGTGGGAAGATGATTCCGATTGTAGATGGTGTTTCCTTCACCCTAAACCATCAAGATATTCTAGGGCTGGTGGGGGAATCTGGATCAGGTAAATCTGTCACGGCTTTAGCGCTTATGGGGCTGATTGATGCTCCGGGCGTGCAGGTAACGGGCTCTGTCTGCTTCCGGGGGCAGGAACTGATAGGAATACCGCCAAAAAAGCTACGGCGCCTACGTGGCAAAGAAATTGCCATGATCTTTCAGGACCCCATGACAGCCTTTACACCTGTTTACACAATAGGCTGGCAAATTGATGAGCAAATACGGGCCCATGAACGTGTTTCGCGCAAACAGGCCCGCACCCGCACAGTGAAACTGTTGGGTGATATGGGCGTGCCAGACCCAGAGCGCACAGCCAACCGCTACCCACACCAATTGTCTGGGGGCTTGCGCCAGCGCGCCATGATTGCCATGGCCCTTTCATGCAACCCATCTCTCCTGATTGCAGACGAACCCACAACCGCGTTGGATGTAACCGTACAGGCACAGATACTGGAGCTGATACGCAGCTTGCGAGATACGCACCACTCATCCGTTTTACTGATTACGCATGATATGGGCGTAGTGGCAGAAACCTGCGATAACACCATGGTGCTCTATTCTGGCCGTGTTGCAGAATATGGGCCAACATCTGCCCTATTTGCATCCCCCGCTCACCCATATACAGCCGGGCTTCTAGCCTCCATCCCGCCATTGGATGGACCAAGACCATTACGTTTACCAGCCATTGCTGGCTCTCCTCCGCTTCCGCAAAACCGCCCGGCAGGATGTGCTTTTTCACCACGTTGCCAATACGCACATACAGCCTGCACAATAGCATTGCCGCCTTACGTTCAAACAGGGCCGAACCATTTTGCCGCTTGCGTTCTCCCGCAAGAAGGAAAATCTTTGCCACCACGCCTGAGTGATGCACTTGCACAGGAACACCTCCGGCCATGAAAGCACCTAAAGCCCCCTCGCCCATTTTGGATGTGCGCGATCTGTACAAAACATACCGCCTTCCCCGCGGGCAGGAACTCAAGGCTGTAGATGGCGTTTCCTTTTCCGTTATGCCGGGGGAAGTGCTGGGCGTTGTGGGTGAATCTGGGTGCGGAAAATCATCCCTAGGGCGTTGTCTGCTCAAACTGACGTCCACTACAAGTGGCCAGATTGTATTTGAAGGGCGTGATATCACGCATCTGTCTGAACGCACCTTGCGTCCCTTACGCCAGCGTATGCAGATGGTTTTTCAGGATTCCTACGCCAGTCTCAACCCGCGCCGGAGAATAGGAGACTTACTAGCCGAACCTCTTAAAGTTCATCCTAATGCCCAAGGCCGCAAGCGTTCCTCCGCCGAAATTACGGCGCGCTTACACGAACTGATGGAACTTGTTAGCCTGCCCATTACAGCATTGGCACGATATCCACATGAATTTTCTGGCGGGCAACGCCAACGTATTAACATTGCGCGTGCATTAGCTCTGTCCCCTCAATTGATTATTGCAGATGAGCCTGTTTCTGCCCTGGATGTTTCTGTTCAGGCACAAATCATCAATCTGTTTGCTGACTTACAAAAACAACTTGGCCTTACCTACATATTTGTAGCGCATGATCTGGCTGTTGTGCGCCAGATATCAAACCGGGTAGCTGTCATGTATCTGGGCCGCATTGTAGAAATTGGTGATACCGATAGCGTTCTACACACCCCCGCCCACCCCTATACAGCTGCCCTTACTGCTGCCATCCCGCGGCCTGTTACAGGGCTAGCACGCCCTGTGCCTTTGCAAGGGGATGTTCCCAGCCCCATTAACCGCCCAAGTGGTTGCCGTTTTCATACACGCTGCCCCTACGTACAAACACGCTGCAAGCAGGAAGACCCGGCTTTACGCCCCATCCATCACGATAGGCATGAAGTGGCCTGCCATTTTCCGTTATGATCCGCTGCGGCTGCATCTTATTTCAACAGCTAAAGCTATGTTTACCTTTTCCACTGCTGAATATATTTCATCCTGCAAAATATGCGCCATTTCTTTGAAAGAGGTATTTCGTATCAGCCTCAGCCCCTGCCCTGCCCACAAAGACATATTCTCAGCGTTTCCATCTCGCGCGGCCTTCTTACGTAACGCTTGGGTTAAGGCATTCTGGACAGGATAAGGAAACGGCTGGGAACTTCCATATTCTTCAATAAATTGATTACATATACCACGCGCCAACCTGCCTGAAAAAACATTCGTCAATACGGTGCTTTCGGCTGGCAAATGCTGTTCAAGCGCTTTTCTATACGCTGGGGCCAACGCTGTATCTGAACAACCCAGAAATGCTGTGCCCATTTGCACAGCTTCGGCACCCAAGCTTATAGCTGCTACTATGCCTTCTCCATCCATGATACCTCCTGCGGCAATAACTGGAATTGAGATATCCTTTACAATTTCCCGGACAAGAGAAAGCAATCCTACGCCATTTCCTCCATCAGAGAGAAAACTTCCGCGGTGCCCACCTGCTTCTATACCTTGAGCACACACAGCATCTGCCCCAACGTCTGCCCATGCGCGCGCCTCTGCACTGGTCGTAGCTGTGCCACATACAAAAATACCTTGAGCATGCAGCATGGAAACCTGTTCCTGTGTGAGAATACCAAACGTAAAACTTGCAACTGGCGGTTTGGCGTGAAGCAGAACTTCAAACTGTTCCTGAAATGATGGAGCATATTGATTGGGTAATATAAAATCCAATTCCAGTTTTTCATAAACATGACGCAAAAACAAAGTATCTTGCGGATCAGAATAATAACTGGGCAGATGATCAATAATAAAAAGGTTAACGTTAAAAGCTGATGTTGTTTCAGATTTAATCTGGTGAAGAGAAGCCTCAATTTCCTCTGGAGACATCATGCCAGCACCAAGAGAGCCTAAAAAACCTGCATTACTGGCAGCAATAACCATTTCAGCATTACTTATGCCAGCCATAGGAGCCTGAATAACTGGCAAGGCAAGCTCTAACTTTTCGACCAAAGTATGATGTGGCATGCGCTAACCTTTCTATGTTTTTGCTGTTTAGCACTTTATCTACAAAGTCCACTCTCCACGATCTTCATGCAATCGTCACAGTTATAAATGTGAAATGCAGGTAAATTATACGCCAGTATGACGATTGATGTGGGAATAAGTCACTATGCGTTTTCGTAACGCCGTTTTTTATGCCGTAAGTCTTTCCTTGGCGCACACCTTCTTTGGATATACCGCACAGGCACAACAGTTTACCCTACCTGATGGGCGTGCATTCTTGCCGCCACCTCCGCGGGCCGAAGAACCTGCACAACAGGCAGACTTACGGGCTTTTGAAAAAACGCGGGGGCTGAAAGATAAGGCGCGCTGGAAATTGGCCCAGAATGACGCCAACCTGAACCCAGACCATGTTATCAAGGATTTTTCATGCGCTGCCGGATTTAATCTGGATCCAGCCAAACTTCCCGCAATGGTCGATCTTCTTACATCGCTTGCGCAGCCCGTAGAGCAAGATGTTTCAAACGAAAAAGACTTCTGGAAACGGCGCAGGCCTTTTGTCGGAACAGATAAAGACATCTGCACCGCGCATTCAGATGGGCTTGATCATAGCTATGCCTACCCATCTGGCCATACAACCTGGGGTTGGCTTACGGCGTCCATTCTTGCCAGCGCTCTGCCTGATCGTGCAACGCAAATCATGCAACGCGGCCGTATATTTGGTGAAAGCCGTATTGTTTGTGGCGTGCATTGGAAAAGCGACGTGCAAGCTGGCTATATGAACGGAAGCGCCATGTTTGCAACACTTCAGGAACAGCCCGCTTTTACCCAGAAAATGGCAAAAGTTCGCCAGGAACTTCTTGCCTTGCGTAATGCTAAAACAGAACCAGACACAAAAACTTGCGCGGTAGAGCAGCAAGCCGCGCAAGATATTTTTTAATAATTGATATTTCTGATTCTGGGGTTTGGATATTCATGAGTTGCCGGTTATCTGCGTTGCCTGTCCTGCGGCTGTTTACGCTGGCAGGTTACGCACAACAGGCCTTGCCAACCGCTTTTAAAGCACCGGCACCGCTTATCGGCTTGCATGGCTTGTGGGGTTCTCGCCTATCCGATCTGGTAGCATATGAATGCACCAAACTTGCAAACTGCTTTGGCATGAACCCAGAGAAGAAGAAATTGGCATACTTCAGGCTCTTTCCCTGCAAGCACGCGCTGGCCGCGTTGATATGAACTGTATTCTTGTTTTACGCGCTGGCAGCAATTTCGACATGCCTCCATCCAGACAGACGGCTGCAAACCTACTTAAGGCCAAAACTGAAGAATCTGGTTTTTCTGGTTTTCCACCTGCTCTGGATGCTGCGTATCAGGCAGGAAGTGTGGTTGTAAAAGAAATTGCAACACACTGGGCCCATTACGAAAACACCATTCCCTCTCATTAGACGTTTTTACGTATCTGACAGGATCGAAACATGACGACACGTCGTAATTTTCTGAAATATGCTTTCCTTTCCGGGGCGGCGGGTTCTGCTGGCATGTTGCCTTCTGCCATTAGCCGCGCATTTGCTATTTCCCCCGATCCAGGAACGACATATCAGGATGCAGAACATATTGTTATCTTGATGCAGGAAAACCGTTCGTTCGATCATTTATATGGTACATTACAAGGTGTACGTGGATTTAACGACCCTCGCGCCATACGCCAGCCCAACGGTAACCCGGTATTTGTGCAATCCAGCACAGAAGGGCAAACCTACGTGCCTTGGCGCCTGAATATTCATGACACACGCATTACATGGATGGGCTCTATCCCTCATTCACGAGAAAGCCAGGTTGATGCGTGGAACAACGGACATCATGATCGGTGGGTAGACGTCAAAAAGTCACATTACAAGAAATACGAACACTACCCCATGACTATGGGATATTATACACGAGAAGACCTCCCGTTTTATTATGCATTGGCAGATGCTTTTACTGTTTGTGACCAAAATTACTGCGGTGTGATGACAAGCACTTGCCCGAACCGTTTGGTGTTCTGGACAGGTACTGTGCGTAATAAACAAAGCACTGACTCCACAGTTTATATGCGCAACCCAGAAATTCTTAAATCTGGCCTAACATGGACAACCTTTCCTGAAAGATTGGAACAGATTGGCATTTCATGGAAAGTATATCAAAATGAAACCGATCAGGTTGGCGGTCTGAATGAAAAAGAACGCGCATGGCTTTCTAACTTTGCACTTAATATTTTAGAATGCTTTGAAAATTATAATACATCTGCAAACCCCAGATTTCATGAATGGGTAGATGAGCGTATAAAAGCCTGCTCCAAACATATTGAAAAACTTCAGACCGAAGAAAGACTTGTTTCAGAAAAACATCAGGAACAGTTAGCTGAAGCCAATGCCTTGCTGGCTGTTCTAAAACGCCGCCGCGATACTGCTACAAAAACAGTAGAACAGCTTACTTCGGCAGAACGTAGCTTGTTTGAACGCGCTTTTGTAACCAACAAAGCAGACAAAAATTACCGGACACTTGAAACACTCACTTTTTCAGATGGTTCCAATACACGCCATATGGATGTTCCCAAGGGAGATGTCCTGTATCAATTCCGCAAGGATGTACAGAACGGCAAACTCCCCACTGTTTCATGGTTAGCTGCACCGGAACATTTTTCTGATCACCCAGCCTCACCTTGGTATGGTGCATGGTTTGTATCAGAAGTTATGGATATTCTTACCGAAAATCCGGAAATCTGGAAAAAAACCATTTTCATCATGACTTACGATGAAAATGATGGCTACTTTGACCATTGCTGCTCCTTCACGGCACCAGACCCTAAACGCCCAGAAACAGGCAAATCCTCCGCCAGTATAGGGCCTGATGGTCTAGAATATACTTACGCCAAAGATGAAGAAATTATGGGCGTGCCTCCTGCATTAGCACGTAGTGGCCCAATTGGTCTGGGCTTTCGGGTTCCCATGATTATTGCATCTCCGTGGAGCCGTGGAGGCTGGGTGAATTCTCAGCTGTTCGAGCATAGCTCTACGCTGCAGTTTCTTGAAAAGTTTATTGAAGGTAAGTTTGGTAAAAAGGTTACCGAAACCAATATTTCTCCATGGCGCCGTGCCATTAGTGGGGATTTAACATCATGCTTCCGCCCTTACGATGGCACGGTTCCACAACTTCCATTTATTGAAAGAGATAAACATCTAGAAATTATCGAAGATGCACGCTACCGGCCTATGCCCAGTGGATTTAAATCTCTCGAAGAAGCTGACATTACGCTGCTGAAAAACGATCCCCTCCAACTACAGCGCTATGTAAAACAAGAACCAGGCACACGGCCAGCCTGCGCCCTACCCTATGAACTGTACTGTGATGGCGGCCTAAGCGCAGATGGACAAACCATATCCCTGCATCTGCAAGCAGGTACAAAGGTACACAAGCACCTTTCATCTGGTGCCCCTTTTAATGTGTACACCCACAACATGCGGCAAGAAAGCGGTATGCGATCCAGCACCTATGCTGTAGCTGCTGGAGATAACATAACGGTAAATATTGATAGCCGTTTATCTGAAAGCAATCTTTACGATGTATCTGTTCACGCACCCAATGGCTTCTACCGCAAATTTACTGGGCGCAAGCATGGCATAAAACTTTTAGCTGAATGTAAATATATGCCTTCGAGCAAGGAAAGCATGCTTCTTTGCCTAAAAAACATGGGACATGATACATTGGAAATCCACTGCAATAGACTAGGGCACGCAGCTTTACATGTCCTGCACATTCCTGCCCAAGGCAATGTCAGGCAGGTTATACCTCTTGCTCAATCCAACATGTGGTATAATTTAACACTGACAGCACCCAAAGAACCTGAATTTTCTTATGTTTTTGCAGGCCATCTCGACAATGGGAACCATAGCATTACGGACCCAGAAATGGGCCTCATAAAATAAATACAAGTTATTATTCTATACAGGATAAAACACTGGGCGTTTACATGCTGATTTATGTAAACACCCAGCATATTAAAAATAAAATAATGTATTTTATTTCAGAAAATTTTGAATTCTTATAAATTTCTCTAACCATAAATATAGAATTTCTCATTCACGCAATTTACTGATCAACAGTGAAATACAGATCATAAACAGCCTGATTGAATGAGCGTTTTTAGCTTTTGTATATGAACAGATGAATCATGATGCAAGAATGGCCCGCGCCCTAAGGTGCAAACGTATCGTGCCATTTCCTGTCCGCAATTCTAAAGCGCTAGGAAACATATAGTTCTTTAGTTTGAGCTGCTCCTGAGCAGAGAGGCTGCCATCTCCACCAGCATAAGCAAGAAGGCTATTTTTGGTCTCACTGTCCAGCAACCATGACCTCTGAATACCAAGCCACCAAGGTCGCTGACAATGGTAAGCAGAGCCGTTGAAACAATACTCTGATTAAGCGCCCCCATAATCATGGTCATCATAAGACCAATGGACACAAGGATACGCGTGGTTGGAGAATAGGCAGATGAGGTTTCCGCCGCAGTGGGTAACTGCACGTAACCGTTCCTGTAACTATCAAAATAAATCATACGTGGGAAAAACAGCTATTATGAGCAACCCGCAATGTAAAAGCTGTTCAAGCATGCAGCCATTGTGCGGCTGGTAACATAATGCAGTAGCAATACCTACTGCATTATGTCTTGGTCTCTTTATTATGCACTCACATCCTTAACAGATGCATCTGCCTGCCCTTGCACCCAATAACCAGATGCCTTGATCCATTGTGTGGCAATACCGCGTTTTTCAAGCAAATATTGGCGCACTGTTTTTGCAACACGGGCTTCTGCCCCAACCCAAATAAATGTGTGTTCTGAAATATCCATGCCGGATAGAGCAGACACAATACCTTGTGCATCATCAGCTTTATCCAAAGGACGATGAACCCAATGCGCTGTATGCTGTGCAGATGTTTCGAATATCTGCTCGTCTTCTTGCCCTGGCACAGCAACGATTGTTGTCACATGGCTTTGAGCGGGAAGCTCCTCCACCCTACGGCCAATGGCTGGCAAGGCTGTCTCATCCCCAATCAGTAACCAGTGCGCGATATTGCCAGAAATAATCTGAGATCCTTTTGGGCCGCCAATATCTAGATGATCACCAACCTTTGCAGCCCGTGCCCATGCGGCAGCAGGTCCACCTTCGTGATTCACAAAATCCAGCACCAGCGTACCTGCTGCTGGATTATATTTGCGCGGAGTGTAATCCCGACGGACAGGCGCACCATCCAAACCAGGAATGAATATTTTGATATGATCATCCGGAGAGGGACTTACAAAACCCGCTAGATCCGAACCTGCAAGACTTATCCTTATCATATGCGGTGTTAGCCGCTCCACCTTTACAACTTCTAAAGAGCGGCGATGCAATTCATGCCGCACACGATGGATTTCTGGCACATCGCAAGCACCAGAAACAACATTCTGGGTTGTCATTTATTTATCCTATTGCTTACTCGAAGTTTTATTTTGTTTCTAAACGGCTCACTTCTATGCCCGTCCCGACAGGTAGCAAAACGCTGGAAATACCGGGCAATACGCGTATGGCCTGCCCATAGCGTTTTACATCTTCTGTACCGGGCCGGATCATATTATCAGCCACAATAATTGCACCGGGGTTAAGGCGTGGGTAAAACGCCTTTAAGCAAGGCACATAAAGATCTTTCCAAAGATCAACAAAAACAAAATCTACTTTTTCATCCATCTCATCAATCATCTGCACGGCATCACCTACGCGAAAGTCTATCCAATTCGCCAAGCCTGCTTGCTGTGCCATTTTCTGAGCATAAGCAGATTTATAATCATGCAGTTCCATTGTAATCAGCTTACCGTCAGCAACGCGGGCAGCTTCGGCAAGCCAGATGCCAGAATATCCAAAGGATGTGCCGAGTTCCAGAATAGTTGGATTTTTCAGGCTCTTGGCTAAAATATTCAACAGTTGCCCTGTTTCTGGCCCGATGGAACGCATGCGCTGGTCATGCCCCCCATCACGACCGCCAGGCGCTTCAATACGCGGTTGGCGACGTTCTTGCTATATACGTTCATGATAGAGGTTGAGAACTGTCTGAATTTTATCATCCATGATTATCTTCCCTCTTATTGTCTTACAGATTTAAACTTGCCCAACACCACGTGCAGCTTCATCTAGAAGTGCTGCAATTTTTTCTTCTGCCGCTGGGTCAAGCCCACCGTTACGCAACCGAAGACGCAACGCAATTTTCAGGTTTTCCATGGCGCGCATTACAGGCATGGGAATATTCTTACGCCCACCTCTTCCTTCGGGTTCCGCTGCCGCTGCACGAGAAAGGATTTCTTCCAACCCGGCCTGGTTGGCAGACAAAAACGCCTCACCCTCTGGTGTTATCTGGTAGTTTTTACGGCTTTCACCTTCAGATGGGCGAATATATCCTGCTTCTTCCAACCAAGTGAGTGTTGGATAAATAACACCGGGGCTTGGGGTATAACTTCCCCCAAATTTTTCTTCGATATCCTTGATAAGTTCATAACCATAAGTTGGTTTTTCCGAAATTAACTTAAGAACCAGCAAACGGATTTCGCCATAATCAAAAAGCCTTCTGCGGCCACCCCGTCGGCCTCCACCCCGACCATGTTGATGGCGATGCTTCCCTCCAGAACCTGCTGTTCCTTCAGGGGAGAAAACTGGGCGGCTACGACCGCCTGCGTGTTTGTTTCTGTGTTTCATAATTCCGATATATATTCCGATATATCTGATGTCAAGATATATCTAGATATATTCCTTAGACGATCTGTTTTGCTCCCTACCCTCTTCACACAAGCAACAGGCACACGTGCGCAGGCATACAAATGCGGCAAAACACAAGCAGTCGATATTTTACCATATATGTAGAATCCCCGTTTTTCGCACAATGCGTGAATGTTTTATGAATACTCTATTTAATATAAATGAATTTTTTAAATATCTCTCAAAAACCCACAAAAAGTCAGATAGGTTGCGGCGCCTTATGGGAAAATGAGACACCGCAATGAAAAAGTTCCTGATCCTGAGCACAGTTTGTATATTTGCTCAAAACGCCACAACCATAGCCAAAGCGAGCAGCAACCCGGATAAACACAAAAACCACGCTCCCCTTGCTGCAAAAAAAACGGCTAAATTGCCGAAAGCCAAGGATGAGAACGTCGACGTCGTCTCGCGCAAAACAGCAGGCGGCGGAATGATGGTGAAACACACATCTGCCAAAACGATAAGCTCACTTTCCCATAGCTATATCGAGATGCAGTCTCCTACTTCCACAATCGAATCACTGATCCAAACAGTGCCTGGCGTGGTTTCTGCCAGTGAAGGGCCTCTTACAACCTCCTTTTCCACCATTCATATTCGCGGGATGGCGCAAGCAGAAATTGGTGTCACGCTTGAAGGTATGCCAGCAGCCAACCCCTTTACATACAGTACCTATACCCCTTCTCTCGTTGATAGTGAGAATATGGGCCAGGTGAATGTGATGCAGGGCTCGGTGGATATTAATTCCCCCACCTACAACGCAACGGGGGCTGAAGTTTCTGCAACATTACGCCACCCGATGGACCACCAAAATGTGCATGTTGCGGCCTCTGGCGGCTCCTACGGCACGAACAAAGACTTTATCCGCTACGATAGCGGAGAAATCGGACACTCCGGCGTGCGGGGCTTTGTTTCTGGTTCCTATGCCCGCAGTGATATGTGGCGTGGTGCTGGTGACATTCGCAAGTGGCACGTAGATGCAGCACTTACAAAAAGCTGGGCTCCCGGTAGCCATTCAGAAGCTATTTTTGGTTTTACAGATGCCGCACAAGGTGAATGGCTTTATCCATCCTTGGCGAATTGGAAAACCTACGGAACCAAATATGGCCTGAACAACCAGTATTATAATGGTGATACACACTACGTTGGGCTGAACGGCAAAAATACTGGGGCTATTTACGGTACATTAAAAAATCATTTCAGCTTTGGGCATGGGTTAAGCTTAGACGCACAAGCCTATTCTGTTGAATTTCATGGACCTTATTATTACGGCGAAACCGTGCCTGTCTCCAATGGTTATGCTGGCGCGGAAAAATACGCACATCTTGACGATTATAAAAACCTACCTGGATATGACCCATCAGTTAGCAAATTAACGTCTGTTGAAGTTTCAGATTGGTATACAATTTCTTCCGGTTTAACCCTTACCGGACATTGGAAGCATAAATTCAATACACTTAACTTTACCTATTGGTATTCTTACGCTCAGGAAGCCGCCACCCAGAAGTTTTATCCTGTAAATGGCAGTGGGCATTGGAACTCTAATGGTGCCCCCCTTACAGCTAACGGCGGACTGCTTATTAACCAAGATAATGAAAACGCCTTACAGCAGTTGAATAGCTTTGCTGTGGACGACAAAATGTCGTTCCTGCATGACCGCCTGACTATTGATGGTGGTATTAGAATGGTAATGGCAAACCGCCAATACACTCAGGATCTGCCGGGCGTAACGGCAAGCAAATCCATTAAAAATGTGTTTGTTCCCTCCCCTCAGGTGCTTATCAATTACCGCTTCAATCCCAACCATCAGATCTATGTTAACGGCACAACTGGTTACCACCTTCCTGCTGGGTTAAGTTCACAGCTTGCATCCTACAGCTATAACACTGGCAAGGCGACATCGCTCCCGATGTCCGATTACAAGCCAGAATATATGATTACAGAAGAAATAGGGTATCGCTATAGTGGCCTCTTTATGGCTAACCTTGCAGGCTTTCATTATAACGTAACGAACCATCAGGTTTCGGCCATAAGCTATCAACCGGGATCAACATCAACAATTTCACAGTTAATCAACGCCGGTGGTCTGGAAGCCTACGGTATTCAGGCAGAACTTGCCACGCGCCCCTGGCACAATGTAAGCGCTTACGCATCTGGCCAGTATATGCACACTAAAAATGGAAACAATATTGCTTATGCAGGAGATTATCTTGCAACCAAAGGCAAGCAAGAAGTTGGTGCTCCACAATTTTCTGGTTCTCTGGGCCTGACCTATAATGATGGCAAATGGTTTGGCAACTTTACACTGCAATATACTGGTGCCCAATACGCCACACTCATGAATGATCAGAGTATTCCCGGTTACGTTACGGCCAACCTTGGCTTTGGCAGGCGCTTGCCGCAAATTGGCCACGTCTCTCCTAAAATCAAGCTGAACCTCGTTAACCTTGGGGACAACCATTATCTGTCTTCAATGTATGGCTATACAACAAACGCCAAAACACAGCATGGTGTGCTTACGGGTAAAAGCCTTTCTGGCTCACAGCCTACTTACGTTATTGGTTCCCCATTTGTGGTAACTGCCACTCTTTCTGCTGATTTTTAATTTTGCACATTATCAGGATATTAAGTCGTTCTGTGTTCTGCTTCTTAAAAGCAGTGCACAGAACCACTATAGAACACCCAATAGTTTGATACCGCAGAACACACAGCGTAATGCTCCAAAAAGCACATCCACAGTGCACCTAACTACAAGCCTTATGAGAAGACCCTTTTAAGTTATGCAGGCAAAAGTGCTGCCGCAGCCGTTGGCGAAACCTGCACTGGTGGAGCATGCCAGCGCCCTTCGTCTACATTCTGAATTTCCCTATCAATCTCACGCACCACCTGCCGTGAAAATGGGCCGAGATGTAAATAAAGTGCACTCGTCATAACCACATAAGGTATTGCCTTTGGGTTATGCAGGGCACAATCAATCATCATACGCCAGAATTGTTTGGCTGTTCCTGGGCCAGCACGGTGAATACGGAAAAGCAAACGTGCAAAACTGCGCAAATCACCCCGTATCATTTTATGGGCGCGCTCACGCTTAAGCATCCGGCCCATCCGTCGAACACGCCCAAAATATGCAACTGGATTGTAAATTTCTGCCAGAACGGTTCTGTAATCATTCAATACATCGCGGCGCGGGCGGTTTGTTTCAAAATTCAGCCCCGCTGTGCACTGATCTCCAGATTGCGTCTGCTCGCCCCCAGAAAACAAGCGCCCCTCGGCTAGCAGGCGGCGCGTAAGCTGTGTTGTTGGCAGGGCATAAAGTAACCCAACCATGCAAACCGGAATGGAAGTATCTTCAATACATTCTACCATCCCTGCTGCAACACTGCTTTTTTCGCTATCAAAGCCAACAATAAAGCCAGCGTTTACAAAAATACCAGCCTCATGAATTTTGGTAATACTTTCTTGCAAGCTGCGCCGAGTATTCTGTTTTTTCTGCGTCATCACCAGCGTATCTGTATCCGGGCTTTCAATCCCGATGAATACAGCAAAGAAATTTGTTTCTGCCAGACTGCGCAGCAAATCCGTATCATCTGCAAGGTTGATGGATGCTTCGGTTGAAAACTCAAATGGAAATTTCTTTTTATTCTGCCAGAGTTTCAAATCCGGCAAGAACTTCTTAAGCGCTTTTTTGTTACCAATCAGATTATCATCAACAAAATCCACATGCCCCCGATAACCAAGAGCATACAATGCATCCAGCTCTGCAATAACTTGGGCGTTTGTTTTGGTTCGCGGTACACGGCCATAAAGCTCAATAATATCGCAGAACTCGCAGCTAAACGGACATCCACGTGAAAACTGAATACCTACATGCAAATACTGATCCAGCTTTAACAGATCAAAACGCGGCAAAGGGCTTTTTGTAACGTCCGTTTTCCCCATAGGGGCCTTAAAGACGCCCTGCGTGTCCCCCCTCCGCCAAGCTGTTATGAAATCAATCATGATTTCTTCAGCTTCACCCAGCACCTGAAAATTTGCCGCGCTATACAAATCTGGGCTGGATGTCACATCCGGCCCACCAACCACCACTGGCTTATTGCTAGTGCGACACATTTCTATAGTGCGCAGGGAGTCATTTCTTTGGGGAAGCATTCCGCCGGTCATCACCATATCGGCCCAAGCGAAATCCTCATCTGTCAGAAGCTCGGTGTTCCGGTTCACCAATTTAACCTCCCAGTGTTTGGGAAGCAACGCTGCAACCGTAATCAAACCAAGCGGAGCCGCCGGATAGCGCGCCCCAGCCAGATCACAGGCCTCTTTGTAATTCCAGAACGAACTGGCATTAAAAAGTGGAAAGATCATCAAGACCTTGCAGCTATCGGTCGTCACGGAGATATCCTTTGATTGAACAGCTGATCACAATCAAAGCGGACGATATCTCGCTCTCTTCGACGGCGCGCAGCCCCCTGCAGGGCTTGGTTTCCTATGGAGGGTAAATGCTCTGGACACCTTCCATATGGGCGTCGTATCTGAGAGCTGGGAGTAGCAAGAGCCAGCAAAAGGTCATTTCATGACCTTTCATCTGAGTGAATTCTGCTTATACGCTCAAGAACGCATGTATTGCAAATCAATCACTATCCTAGAAGAAAAAGACATACCAAGGTGCTTATCACCTCGGTATGAAATTTCCAGCCAGAACGCAGGCACTCTACAACTCACATAAAAATACAAATTTACTGAGGCAAGTTCTTTGCCAGTCTCAGATGCTCTTCAAGCGTTGGCACAGTGCTTGCGGCCCACTTTTTCAAGGCAGGATTATCCCCATTTTTTGCATAACGCTGGAAAAGTGAGAGAGCATTTTCATGCGCCGTTATCTGATCTTGCCTATACCGCCGCACAAAACTTTCACCATGCAGGCCGTGGAGCGTATCAAGCTTTTTTTGGCTTGCTTCATCAACGTCAACCGGAAGCATATTGTTTATGTTGTTATCACTTACAATCTGCTTCAATTCTGCTGATGTCTTATGATGATCTTCTATCATTTTAGATGCAAAATCTTTAAGAGAAGGTTCTGAAAGTGCCTGTTGGCTGGATTGAATCTCGAAAAGATCGCTCCATACAGCACCTTGAATAAAATCATCCGTTTTAGGGGCTATACCCATTGCAGAATTTATGCCGGTTCGTTCTGGCAAAGATTCAGCAAACGCTGGCGCAGCAACACACAAAGCCGCAACAAGAAAGTACGTCTTTTTCATGAGTATTGTCCTTTTGAAAGCGGTAATTTTCTTGAAAAAAGATAAATCCGCAAAGTGCGCAATGTGTTGAACGGCACCCTTTACTAAAGGTTTCACGCAATCAAAGAACAATTTTGCTATTGAATAATTTTTATTTACAAAAAACTTTTAAAAATTCTGGGTCTTCCTTTATTAGAAAAAGTTTATGTCCCGTACAGTAATAAATCGTATTTACCCATAAATAAAGCCGGATGCTGCACTGTCTATTGAGCAACATCCGGCAAAAAATGGTATTATTTTCTCATCTACCGTTATCAGAGATCAGCACTTACAGAAAACTTAAATGTTTGCGGATCCCCCATAACCAGATCGCTCTGATAAACAGAAGCCCAATACCGTTGGTTTCCAACGTTATCGACTTCAAACCGTGCGGTAAGGGGCTTGTTATGAACCAAAAAGGTATAACGTGCCCCCAGATCAAACCGAGACCATGCAGGCAGGTGGGCTGAATTGACGTTATTGAACTGCTGCTTGCCAGTACTAACAACACGGCCAACAAGCGTTAGCCCTTTTACGAAGGGCACATCATATTCCAGATTTCCGTTAATTGTATAGTTTGGAACACCAATAACGGTCTTGCCATTATATTCACCTCCGGCTGTATGCACCTGTTTGGCATCAATCAGCGTAAGCCCTCCGTTAAACCGCAACCCACGCAGGATTTCTCCATTAAATGTCAGTTCCATACCCCGGTTTCTTTGCTTGCCGCTTTGGGTATAGATAGATTCACCCGTATCTCCGTAAGGTTCTGTCATACCATACGGCATGGATGTCTGGAAAAATGCGACACCGGCAGAAAAACGCCCCACGTCGTACTTGGCACCAACCTCGTACTGCGTGCTCTGATACGGCGCAAAGGTTTGCCCTGCATTTACATAGGTAGAACCAACAGTGGTGCCAGCAGAAAGCCCCTGAATACGGTTGAAATACAACGCAACATTCTTAACCGGGTGCACTACAAGGCCGATAACAGGCGAAAAAGCTGAAGCATTATAATGCGAAAGCAGACTTCCGCTCCCGTAATTATAGGAATCTGATAGGATATCCTGATACCGGAAGCCACCTGTCAACGCGATACGGTCATGCCAGAATGTCATCGTATCAGACAAAAACAAGCTATAGAGTTTGTTCCATGAAACGCGCCCTGGGTTGCGCAAATTGCCTCCGGCAAACGTCTCATTGGGCGTAAACTGAGTTGGGTGATAAATATTCCCGGGCTCCCCTACCAGACTCATAGCATAAGCTGCGTCTGATTCTTCCCAGATTGCAGAACCACCCGCATTGATTTCATGCTTGATAAAGCCTGTATTTACATGGGCACGCACCCCAGCCTGCGTTGCCTCGTTCATAACATTATAAGCATCCGCCATAGCCCCCACAGAGCCATCCCCTGTACGAGAATTGCTTAGTGTGGTTGTGGCGTAATTACCCATTTCGTTTCCACTTTGGGCACCAAACTTTGCGTAGGTGGTAATGTGCTCGCCAAAGTCATGTTCAATATTCAGCGTGCCAAACAGATAGGAGAGATCTGTGTAAGCCCAGCGCTGCCCCCAGTTTTTGGAGGGAGAGGTAGCCTTTGGTGTAGGCATATCTGTTGCAAGGCTGGAAACAATAATGGCGCTACGCCCACCAAAAACCTGCTGTTTCTGGTAGTTCATATTCATATTGATGCGCGTATCATCATTATGCCAATCAAAGGAACCGCCAAGGGCAATGTCATCATGCCGTTCTCCTTTGATAGGTGTTTCACCATCCATGCCAGCGGCATTGAAGCGGAAACCATAGGCGCGATCTTTGCCAAACCGACGGCTTAAATCAAAAGCGCCACCGCCCTGCCCGCTACTTGTATAATCACCTGTAACGCGGGTGATATCGGTAGATGCCGCACGTTTGGGAATAAGGTTTACATTCCCGCCAATGGCAGAACCACCCGGCGCCGCACCGTTCAAAAACGCACTAGCGCCATTGAGAACCTGCACTGAATCATAAAGCTGAGGGGAAACAAGCTGGCGCGGTGTAACGCCATACAAGCCATCAATCGCAATATCATCGCCATACAGGGTAAAACCACGTATCTGGAAAAGCTGGGCGTAATTACCATATCCCATAGTTGTGCGAACGGTTGGATCATTCAGCAAAACATCACCAAGCGTTTGAGACTGCTGGTTCAAGATAAGGCTGGAATTATAGCTTCGTATATTAAACGGAACATCTAAGCCCTTTTTATGCCCTAAAACCCCTAGATCTCCTCCATTCGTCACATACATACGGTTACTGCGCGATGCTTTAACAACCAGATCTTCTTGCTTGGCTGCAACTATATCTGTTGTTTGCTTGTTTTGCCCCTGTATCGTTTTTTTTGTCTGGCCTGCACTCGGCTGTTTTGTATCCGAAAGAGGTGCATGAACTGGCTTATGTGACGGCTTGATATCTTCTGCCTGCACATAACCAGGAAAAAAAACGCCTTCTGCAATGCCTGCAAGCAAGCTGGAAACACAAAGCGTATTCAAACAAAACACACGAAAACTCATGGCAAGGCTCACTGCATGGGAATAGCCTGCGCCTTATCTAGCAACTAAGAATAAATTGCAAGTACGTAATCCCATGAGTTTCCGCTGGATCCTCCGCAAGGCACGCAACACCCCATAGAATCAGAAAGGGGTAGGACAATGCCTACCCCTTCGCCTAAGTAGATGGCTCTTATTAAGCTCCTAACAAGAATACCCTGAATTACGCGGCAGCTCGTGCAGTTACCCCCAAGCGGTAACCTTCCCGCTGAAGCACCTTGATTGAATCCTCGGAATATTTTGCCACGAGAGAGGAAACATCACCAGGAGCACACCAGAACCCCAGAGTAACCTGAATATTTGCAGGCTTGGGCAAAAAGGAAACCGAAGCAGCCGGGTCTTTCAGAACCTGCGGATCTTGCTCTGTCAGTGCCAGCAATAGTGTTCGCGCTTTATCGAGATCATCATTGTAATCAATCAGCAAACTGACTGAGCCCAGAAGCCGATCTGATTCCGAGCTGTTAATAACAATGTTGTTTGAGAGGGTTCCATTAGGAACGTAAATAATCTCGTGGTTTGCATCCAGCAGCACAGTGCGAAACATTTCGATTGATGTCACTGTGCCCGAGCTACCACCCGCAGTAATGGAATCCCCTACCTTGAAAGGGCGGAAAAGCAGAATCAAAACACCGCCGGCAAAGTTCGCAAGGCTGCCTTGCAATGCCATACCAACAGCCAAGCCCGCTGCACCCAACACCGCAACAAACGACGTTGTAGCAATGCCAACCATAGAAGCTACGCTGATGAGCAAAAGAGCTTTTAGGAACAGGCCAACAACACTTAGCAAAAAACCACGCAGTGTTGGTTCTATATGGCTGGCCGTCATCATCCGACCCATTGCCCGCGTTACAGCGTTAACAACTTTCCAGCCCACAAAAAGAACAATCAATGCCAGAACAAACTGGCTTGCATACCCTAACAATACAGGCAACAGCCCGCTTAATTGCGACCAAATTGAATGAACCTGATTTTCCATAATCATCCCTAAATCATATTTCGCGTGCGCCACACGACAGCATGCAACGCCCGCACCTTCCTGACATGGTAAGATATCTCACTGCTATCCGTCATCATTATGGCCTGACTAAAATTTACACACATTGTTGTAAATTCATTAACTATGCATCGCCACCACATTAGGAAGGCCGGGCCAAGCCATACAGGCTTCTTGGCAAACAAATAGATAGCCGAGCGCGTATGCTTCCATCACGTCGAAAACATACGCATCTGTTAAGCACCAAAATCACATAACTGTGATATTTATTTTATCATCATGAATACAGGAAAGGTATTCAAAACAATTATCATTACGGGTTCTGGCCTATGACACGCCACACAGCATTGCCAACATCATCAGCAACCAGCAACGCGCCTGCACGATCAAGCGCAAGACCAACTGGTCGGCCATGCACATGTGATTCATCTGGTGTCAAAAAGCCCGTAAGCACATCAATAGGCATTCCCGCTGGTCGCCCATCGGTAAACGGCACATAGATTACCTTATAGCCACTTTTAGGCCTACGGTTCCAAGATCCATGTTGCGCCACAAACAATCCATGCCGCCATACGTCAGGGAGTTGCATGGCATCATGAGAAAACGCAATACCAATAGAAGCTGTATGCGCACCAACAGCATAATCAGGCACAACCGCTTGCGCTACAAGATCCAGACGTTGAGGTGAAACACGACTATCAACATGCTGGCCGTAATAACTGTAAGGCCAGCCATAAAATGCGCCTTCCTTCACGGCGGTAATGTAATCGGGCACAAGATCACTCCCTATTTCATCCCGCTCATTCACCGCCACCCATAGGGCTCCGCTATCTGGCTCAAAGGCCAAGCCATTTGGGTTACGCAATCCAGTTGCATATGGAGTGAGCTTTCCTGTGGACAGGTCAAGCTTGTCTATCCGTGCCCGCCCCTCTTCAACCTCCATTCCATTATCAGCAACATTGCTGTTAGATCCGATAGTTACATACAAAAAGCTGCCATCTGGGCTTGCAAGCAAGTTTTTGGTCCAATGATGGTTATATCCAGCAGGTAGATCCACCACTTTGGTGCCGGGTGTATTAATCTGCGTATCACCATCGTGATAAGGAAAGCGCAAAATCTCATTGGCATTAGCGACATACAGATTATTCCCTATAAGCGCCATTCCAAAGGGAGAATAAAGATGATCCAGAAAAACCGTGCGCGTATCTGCGGCTCCGCTCCCTGATGTATCGCGCAGCAGAATAATCCGGTTCGGGCTGCTATCGCCCGCACCGGCCTTGCCCATTACAAGCCCGGCAATACGATTTTTAACGCTTTTAACGTCCGTTTTGGGGGAGTTGCTCTCGGCCACCAGAATGTCACCATTGGGTAACTTATAGAGCCATCGGGGGTGGTTCAGGTTTTTTGCATAAGCTGTAACAGCCAACCCCTGCGCGGGCGATGGTGTTTGTGTGCCCGACCACCCCATAGGCGTTGCAATATTAACTGTTGGGAACAAGGTATGGTTGGGTTTGGGAAGATCAGGACTAGGGCCAAACCCGGCTGCAATGGGCAACTCTGCCGCTTCTGGATGCAGCAAAAGTTTCCACCCAGCGGCACTCATAACCGCAAGGCTCAGCACTCCGACACCACCCCAGTACACCCATGTTTTCATAACATTCTCTCGGTTCTATGTTACGACCAAGATCATGCACCCAACAAAAAACCTTTGCCCTATTTTTTGGAAGACAAACCAAGAATAAAGCAAGCGTAAGCACAACAGCATGATCGTCTGGTCAATGCGTAGTGCGTGTGTAACATCCGAACATCTCAGGGAGTTCCACAGCCTGCCAGCTATATTGTCTGCTTAACCTCATAATCGCGCCACCCGCATCTGCTGGGTGGCGCATTTTTACTTATGGAAACCAACGCCGTCCGCACTGGTAAGCAATCAGGTAAAGGCCCATATATACAACGGGAATAAAGAAAATAATCCGCTCAAGATCACCCATCATGGTTAGATTTCCTCATCGGATGAAAGGTTGGATTGGGCATCCAGCATAATTGCCCCGGCCCCGGAAATCAGGATGATCATGACCGTACCAATCACCCATGCAAAATACCATGGCCCCTGATCCCCCACAAACACGGCAAACAACAGAGAAACAACAAGAGCAACAGCCAGACCGGCCAGACGCAAAAGCTTTGTCATCACGACCTCAGAATCAGTAGCTATGGGTATCATTAACGACATCAGCGGTATGAACCTTCCCGCGCATGACGTAATAACACCACGAAGTATAAGATAGGATAATCGGCACAAAAATGGCAGCAACGGCCAGCATGCAGCCTAAGCCGTATTCACTTGCCGTGCTGTTCCATACCGTCAAACTTTGGTTTGGCACGGTGGAAGACGGCATAAGAAATGGAAACATAGCGCAGCCGACTGTCATGATAGTACCGGCCCATGCGCCCAAACCTAACCACCACGCAACCACAGTACGCCCAGCCGTCAGCATTGCAGAACCAGCCAGCATGCAGCTTACCCCCATAAGTGGTAACAGCCATAAGGCAGGATGATGACGGAAATTATGCATCCACCCCCCAGCAACAATTGCCACAGATTGACCATGTAGAGGATTTGCTGGCATGGCCGGATTAACCGGACCTGTCATAACAAATCCGGGCAGAAACTGCATCCATATGCCACCAGCCACAAACAGGATGGCCGCAAATATACCTCCGGCAATGGCATAATGCCGTGCACGTGCCCAAATGGGATTATCAGCCCGCAACATCAGCATGGTGCCGCCTTGATAAATACTTAAGCTGACAGACATAAAACCACATAAAACGGCAAAGGGATTAAGCAGATAAGACAGGAAGGATTCATCCTGATAATACTGCCCCGTCCAGCCAAAATGGTATCCTACTCCTTCCAGAATATTCCCAAACGCTGCGCCATAGATAAACATTGGCACAAAGCCCGAAACAAGAAATACCCAGTCCCAGCTTGCGCGCCACAACTTGCTATCTGCCTTGGAACGATATTCAAACGCTACAGGCCGCAAAATCATGCTGAACAGCAGGGTAATCATAACCACATAAAAAACCGAGAATGATGTGCCGTAGAGTGTAGGAAAAGCGGCAAAAATTGCCCCTCCCCCTAAAATAAACCAGACTTGGTTACCATCCCAATGCGGGCCAATAATGTTGAGTGCTGTACGGCGTTCGGCATCATTGCGCCCTACAAAGCGCAGCAATGTGCCTACCCCCATATCCATACCAACCATGGTGCCAAGGCCAATAAACAGCACACCCAACATAACGGCCCAAACTATCTTCAGTATCGCGTAAAGTTCCATATCACCGTTTCCTGTCAGGAGGCCGTAGGGTGCATGTCAAAGGCTGACGGTTTGGGAGCATGCAGTTGAGCATGTGGTTCCATGCTGTCGTGTTCTGGCCCCAGACGCGCGAACTTGAACATGAGGTAAAGTTCTGCGGCAATAAACACGCTATAAAGCAGCACAAAACCAATGAGCGAAAACACCATGTAAGACACGCCATGGCTTGAAGCGGAAAGGAAGGTGGGCAACCATCCGAACACTGTCCACGGCTGACGGCCTGCTTCAGCAGTAATCCATCCAAATTCTGTTGCCAAAATTGGCAAAGGAATTGACCACATGCAGAGTTTTAGAAGCAGCTTGTTATGCTCTAGCCGACGTTTCAGACTGACAAAGGCTGAGATGGCAAACAGCGCGAAAAACCATAGAGACAGAAATACCATAAACCGAAAAGACCAGAACGTAACAAATACGTTGGGGAGAATATCGGGCTGAGTTGCTTTCACCACAGCGTCAATCTGATCTTCGGGAATGTTCGTAACATCCTGATTGGGGGCGTGGCGTGCGGCCAACAGGCCGTATCCCATGTCCTGCTCATGCTGTGTAAACAGAGTGAGATCTGCATCGCTATGCGTAACACCATAGCGGCGCAAAGCGCTCACAGCCTCGATACCCGCACGAATACGCGGTCCGGCTGCATCTTCCAGCTCATGCATACCGGTAATGGGTTGGTCAAACGTATGGGTAATCAGTGGAGTGAGCACAAGCGGCACACCAACTTCAAAATGGTTTTCCTGCTTGGCATCATCTGGCAAAGCCGCCAAAATCCACGGTTCAAACGGCGGTTTACTGGTGTGCCAAAGGCCTTCGATTGCCGCAATTTTGGTGGGCTGTTTTTCATAATCCAACCGGCCCAATACATCTCCCAACGTAATAACAGCCACAGTGGAGATAATGCCAAATAGCGCTGCCATACGGAACGAACGTGCCGCAAACTGCCGATGCTGACCGCGTAGTAGGTAAAAAGCACTAATACCCATAACAAACATTGCTGCCGAGACGTAACCCGCAACAGATGTATGAACAAACTTGGCTTGTGCATCTGGGTTGAAAACCAGATTTACAAAACTTTCAAACTGCATCCGCATTGTTTCAGGATCAAAATGTGCACCTTCGGGCATATTCATCCCGGCGTTGGCAATTAAAATCCATAAGGCTGATAAATTAGAGCCCAACGCCACCAAATAAGTGATAGCCAGATGCGCCTGCTTGCTCAGCCTATCCCAACCAAAAAACATGAGACCTACAAATGTAGATTCCATAAAAAAGGCCATAAGGCCTTCAATCGCTAAGGGTGTACCGAACATATCCCCGAAAAAATGAGAATACATGGACCAATTGGTGCCAAACTCAAATTCCATTGTGATGCCAGTTGCAACACCAATGGCAAAGTTTATTCCAAACAGTTTACCCCAAAACTGCGCCATATCTTTATAAATCTGCCGGCCAGTAACAACGTAAACTGTCTCCATAGCCGCCAGCATAAATGTAAGACCGAGGGTAAGCGGCACAAACATAAAATGGTACAATGCCGTCAGCGCAAATTGAAAGCGCGACAGATCAACGACATTGGGATCAATAAATTCCACCGTCAGATCTCCTGATTACGGTAAAAGCAAATAAAGGTTTGGGGAGGATCAGGTCATCGTCGGATCATGGCGCTTTCCCGACCTCATAAAACCGGCCTTCTGCAACGCGCACGATACGGTCCATCAATCCCGCCACTTTGCGGTTGTGGGTAATGCACATGATGGTTGCCTGCGGCGGTAGTGCAGCAAGTAAGGCAGCCATAAGATCCTGCTCCGTCTGTGCATCCAGCCCCTCCGTTGGCTCATCTAAAATGATCCATGCAGGCGCACGCAGCACAACCTGCGCTATGGCCAACCGCCGCGCCTGGCCGCCAGAAAGGCAAATACCTTCTTCACCAACCAAGGTATCAAGCCCTGCTGGCTCAGCCCGCACAAACTCTGCTAGCTGCGCAATTTTTAACGCCCGCCACATTCCATCTTCTGTGGCATTGGAGCGGGCGATCATTAGATTACGCCGAATACTGCCCTGAAATAGGTGAAAGTCCTGCGCAACAACACCAACATGTTGCGACATGGTATCTGCATCAACGTTTTTCAGATCAACGTTGCCAAAACTGGCTGTTCCTTCCTGATAATCATAAAAACGGAACAGCAGATGGAGGGATCGAAGAACCCTTGATTGATGTGCTTGGCCGGTAATTTCTGGGTTTTGGCGA
>JAEIIF010056725.1:0-10968 GCA_018874455.1 Drosophila trapezifrons | reverse complement strand
TTATATATATCTTATATTAAATACAAATTTTTAGTAGTGAATATTGTCCTCAAATTAAAAGTAACTGTGTTCAAAAAGAGTTAAGATTGGGAGAATTTTTCTCAGGAAATATTAAGAGAAAAATGTTACCAATTTATTTGAAATTATTTAAAATATCCTTATACAATTTTTAAGTGGCTGAAAATTATAAAAAGTTCCAATTAAAATCTTTTAATCTCTTAATAATTAATTAGCCAAATCTATATTTGTTGAAAAAAAAAATATTTAGACTTCTAACATTTTCAAAAAGTAATTTTTTGTACGAAAAACAACGCAAATATCTCTGTGTTTTTCCTTAAAAATAATTGCTTGAAGCTTTATTAAATATTTAGCAAATATTTAAAATATACAAAATATAACTCTAGCTATGTTTATATATATATTATTTATCATAACTATTAATACGTTCCTTTATATGTGAAATATGCAACATTATTAGCTTTTCATTTTTCGTGCCGACTTGTTGATGTTGTTTTTGTAAATTATCTGCCTAAACTCGAAATAAATTAACCGACACCAAGTGCAACACCAACTGCTATCGAATATATATCGAATATAACTATTCGCCTCTCACCCACCTCTCTCTCTCTCTCTTTGTCTATCTCTCGATCTGTGCCTCTATCTCTCACGCTCATTGACACCTCGAACACCACCACACACACGCATCTGGAATCCCCAAACCAAAGACAATATAACATACAAGATGCGTAACGCGCCATAGGGCATAGTCTCAAAAAAGAATACACCCAAAACCCACCTTTCCATTGCCAAAATCAAATCACCAAGCTTGCCTTGCCTCCAGCGTTGATCGATAACTCAGAGAATGAATGAATGCGTTGAATGTGTATCTCGTGTATCATCGTGTCTGCCAGTGTTGTCGTCTTTCCTAATTGTTGTTCGTTCAAATTGCATTTCGCATTGTATCAATCAATCAATCAGTCGATCAATCCATTTGTTGTTGTTGTTTTTCGATTACTTTTATATATAATCCTAAATGTCTGTCGCTGTCGCTGCCGTCGCGTCGCTAAACACACTGCAACTTAAAATGATAATAACCAAACTATACAATGAGCAAAAACTCTGGCAACTCTGTCAGCAGCCGCTTGAGCCGACTGTACTTTCCTTTTATTTACTTTATGCAGTTGCGGTCAGAATGGCAACTATAGAGTGAAATCAATTCGATATCTTGATGTATTTTAATAACTAAATTGACAAAATCTAGTTGACAAAATCCAGAATATTTTTTTCTATAAAGTATTCCCTATTCTGACCGCAGCTCTATAATCGTTGTACTTACTTTTGTCTATTCGAACGTTGCATGCTGCCGAGCGAGAAAATACTTACCAAAATGACACACTCAACCCTATTCAGTTAATCCTCCTAACTAAGTTAAATATATAAGTGACTAATGTCTGAATATGCTTTTTGCAGTTCCATCTACCACTACGACCCGTCCAACCTGCCGCCCAACCAGGCGCTCCAGCACACGGGCAACCAGTACCAGTCGCAGGGCAACCAGGGCAACAACTCCTCCTCCGGTGGCTACAACAACTATCGCAAATCGTCGCCGCACTTGCAGCAGCAGCAGCATCAGCAACAGATGCAGCATCAGCAACAACTGCAGCAGCAACAGCAGCAGCAACAGCAGCAGCAACAACAGCAGCTGCCACCGCAGCAGCAGTATGCCACCACGGAGCTCTCCTGCAGCTCCACCGAGAGCTATGCGGAGGAGGCCCAATCCCCTGGCATGGAGTGTTCCGAGGGATACGAGAGCTACGACCAGCAGTCGTCGTTGCCGTTGCAGCAGCAGCAGCAGCAGCCACAGCAGCAGCAGCAGGATGGAGGCAGCGTCAAGGGCGACGATTGTGATAGCTTGGCCAGTGCCACGGCCTGCCTGAGCATTACCACCTCCACCTCAACGAAGAACTACGATCGCATCGAGGTGCAAAAGTACAAGAACCAGGCCACCAGTCCGAATATACCCGCCTGCTGTGCATTGGGCGAGAAACTGGAGCTGGAGGCTGCCGGAGCTCAGCAGGAGCCCCTCCTGGAGCAGGAACCGCTGGCTGGACCCTCCTCTTCCGTCTCTGCTGCCTCCTCCGTGGGCACCACCGAGCTGCTGCCGACCAGCCAGACGCCCGTTACTCTGGTGGCCGCCACGCAGGTGAACTGCGATCTCCAGTCCGTCTCGCCCAGCTCCACGCCCTACAGCCAGTGTGAGGTGAAGACGCCCAGCCAGAGCCATGGACCCAGTGTGGCCGTCGTCGAGGAGCCCAAGACCACCACCTGGACGTATACGCAGAGCTATCAGGCGCCGGACGGATCCACCGTCTTTCACACCACCACCACGCCCAACGGGGCAGCGCCCTACTGCGCCACCACATATCAGCAGGGGGTGAGTCCGAGATCTATCTCTTCCAGCAGGGTTCGGAGCCCGGCAACTCTTGATTCAATGAATCCTTCCACTTATCCAACTTCCTAACCCTCTTTCCAGCCCGATGGCAGCATCTACGCGGTGCCGCAGGGCATGGTGTATGCCGCCTATCCCCAGCCCGGCGTGGGCAGTGCCGGCGGACCCTCACAGCCGCTCTTCCAGCTGACAACAAGCAGCCATCCGCCCGCCCAGACGTTGTTCGCCTCACCGGAGGCCGGCGGCGAGCTGGCCGGCGGCACCTACATGATACCTGTCTTCGATCCGGCCCAGCAGCCACGCGAGGGACTCATCCCGGCGCAGGCCATCTACCAGGCGGGACCGGGAGGACCGGCGACGGCGGCCACGGTGATGCCAATGGCAGCAGCGACCTATCCGACGGCCCAGTTCGCAACGGCAGCGGCACCTAATGGCGGGCCCATCTACCAGGCGCCGCTCATCTACTCCAGCGAACCCGGCGGCGGCGGTGCCCAACTCCAGCAGCTACCCATGGCCCCGTATCCGATCCAATACTCCTATCCGTACTACCACCCTATCTCGTACTATGTGCCCCAGCAGGCGGTGGCAGCCGCGCCCATGGTGGCAGCCACCCAGCCGCAGGTGCAGCAGCAGGTGCAGCACACGCACACGCAGCCGGGAGCAGGGACAGCGGGCGGTCCGCCTACGGTGGTGTCGGGACAACAGCACCACCAGCCGCATCAGCAGCACCACCATCACCAGCAGCAGCAGCAGCAACAGGCGAGCAACGGCGGTGCGGTGGTGAGCTCCTCCAGCGGCTACGGCGGACGTGTGAAGCGCACGCCCGGCGGCGGATCCCTTCACTACAATCCCAGCAGCTACCCGCCCAGTTCGGTGGGCCACCATGCCGGTGGTGGTGGTGGTGGCCATCATTCGGCGGCCGGTTCCGCCCAGCTGATCGCTGCTCCGGCGGCCAGCACAACCACATATCATGCGCTGCCCACGCTGACGCTGGCCCACGGCGGCGGAGGGCCCGGCTCGGATCTCAGTGGTGCGGCGGGAGCCCATGTGTACGCGCTGCCCGCCCAACATGCCACCGCGCTGATCCCAACGAACATCTTCCCCTATGCGGCGGCAGCGGCGGCTGCAGCAGCAGCTGCGGCAGGCGGTCAGGGCGGTGGTCCTCCCACAGCTCCTCAGGTGGTGCAGCAGGCGCCACCACCGCCTCAGAGCGGTCCACATCACGCTCTGATCACGGCGGCTCCCTTCTACCCGGCGGCCAGTGGGAGTGGCATGGATCAGGTGGCCTCCCAATCGGCGCCCAGCACGCCAGCGGCTCCGGGCAGGCAGGCGCCGCTGTTCAGCACTCCACCGGCACATCCCAACAACGGGAACAGCAGCGGCAGCAACAGCAGTGGCGGAGGCGGCGGTGGCTACCACAGCAACAGCTCCACGCCGCACTACTACCAGAGCCAGAGCAGCAACGAGGGCGGCGGCTACTCGCCCTACGAGAAGCGGAACAATGGCGGCGGCGGAGCGTCGGGAGCACAAACGGTGGGCGGAGTACGCAAGCCCTACCACACCGGTGGCTACAATCCCAGGCACCACTCAGTTCCTTTGGGTGGCATACCCTCCGGGGCCAAGACGCCGCTCCTCAACTCCAACAACGAGCCCACGCCGCGTGCCTCGCCGAGCAGCGTGAGCTTGGGCGGAGGTGCCACCTCGTCTTCCGGTGGCCCCGGCAGCAGCAGCAGCAGCTATCACCATCGCGGTCCACCGCCGCCCCATGCGATGGGTGGCAAGCGTGAGAACAAGCCCAACCAGCTGCCGCTGATCAGTGGACCGCCGCCGCCCAGCTATGCGACGAGCTCGAATCCCGGTAGCTACGAGTCCAAGCCGCCCATTCGCCTGAATGCCGGAGCCGCCAGCTTCCGGAGCCAGAAGTCCATGAGCCAGAACCAGGACTATCGCCGTAGCGTCTCCCAACGCAACTCGCCCAGCGCCAATGGCGGCAACGGTGGCAACGGCAGCCACGAGAGCAGCAACAACTCGCCCAACAGTATTGTTGGCAGCAACAGCAACAACAACAGTGCTGCCAACACGCCCAATGCTGCCCCACAGCCCCAGCAGCCGACACAGCTGGTCACCACCCACTCCGGTGGCTATGTGGTCCTGGACCAGGCCACCGGTGCTGCCATGAATGCTGCCTCACCGCCCTCCATTTATCTGGGCAGCGGTGGTGGTGGTGGCGGCGCCAGTGGTGCTGCTGGGCCGGCGGCTGGCTCGAATGGTGGCCCGCATTCAGGTGGCGGCGGCGCCCGCTCGCACATTCCCACAGCCCAGCTGCATCACAGTGCCGCCGCTGCTGCCGCTGCCGCAGCCGCTGGCAGCCAGCAGGCCACGGCGGCGGTGCTGAGCGGCGTGGCCGCTGCGGCCGCCCTTGGCGGCTACAATCCAAATGGGGCGTCCGCCGGCGTATACTTCAAGTACGGCCAGACGTACTTTGCGCATGTGAGTCTGGAGTTGAGATCTGGCCGGGATTGATTATTTATTAATGTTTATTTCCCTTCGTTTTAGCCCTCGGTAGCCTTGCCCAACAGTCGACGGTCGCCGTCAAATGATATCCGGCCGCAAATGGCGCAGGTGGCCGGCATGTATCCCACTATGATGATACAAGGTGAGTCCAGGGCTTGAACTAGCAAAAATAAGCTTAAAGGGAGTCTGAAGAATGCTTGAGAAGTGAAATTTATTGCAAAAGAATTAAGATTTAAAAGAAATACATTATAAAACCATATTTTTATGAAAGATCAAGGTAAAAAATCATAGATATCCTTTATTATTCGCTAAATATTTAGTATCCTTCGATTTTGTAGAAACATTTATTAAAGTTTTTCGGAATTATTTGCCGACTCCCTGTTTTTCTCTTTGGTTGAGTGTTCTCAGTTGAGCAATTCTTGTTACGCTCTTTCAATATCAACTTTTTGAGAGCGATTCGATGAGAAACAATTTACAAAATTATTTCATTCTGTAAGAGATACTTCAAACTAATTTTTATTTCAAAGGTAGCTAACATGAAAATCTTATTTCTAGGCGTATCTTATATACCAACAGTGGTTTGTTTATCCCTAGTAAGGAAACAGTTTTTGAGCGCGATAAGTGTGACATAACCCGACCGCGCTATGTTTTCTAAAATATGCTGAGATCCCACGCAGGGGTTCTGATTATATTGCATTATTTGTGTTAGGCTCAAGTGGCCACTATGTGTAGGGATTTGTGTTAGGCCCATTTGGCCGCTATATTTCGCAGGACTGTATAGTTTTGAATATATACATACATACGTGTTCAAGTGTGAACACATTCAGTTCCTAACATTATCCCTTCCCACTTTAAACTAATATTTCCCATCTTCTCGTTCCAGCGCGTCATCCCAGTCGCCATCCGAACCCGAACTACAAAGGTTCGCGTCCGCGGTAAAGCCAGCCGGAAAACCCAATATATAGGAACACCCAAAAGCAAAACAAAAACTACATAAACATAACGGCATACCTAAGATAAATATAAAAATAGCAACCTAATCTAGTGGAACATAAAGTAGTTGACAACCATAATACTAGAAGGAAGTGGAGCGGATGACCGGATGAACGGATGAACGGATAAATGGATAAACGGATGGCTGGAGGCAGGAGAAAAGCATACAGGCCTCGTCGAGTGCTGGCCGCAGAGAGTTGTCGGGCATTTTGGTAGCAGTAGCTGGAGAAGAAGGAGCGCGTGGCACCAGGAACCAAAACCAAAACTATCCACACCACACCGGGGGAGCAAATCCAGAGGAAAAAGCCATCACTGAATGGGAAAGGGGGAACCGACAAAGCATAGCATATATAGCCTCTATAGAGTTAAGTTACAATATCTGAAGCGCTACAGAGAGAGAGAAGGGCAGATAATTGAGGGAATGATGATGACAAACCGGAAGAAAGGAAGGAAGGATGGAATGAAATGAATGCTGTATATTTTGTGCCATTACAAAAATAGTCTTTAAAATAAAAAAAGAAAGAAAGAAACGAAGAATCCGAAGAAGAAGCAATAAGTGAACACACACACACACAACGACGGACATTCGAACTGAAGACTATCGACCCCCGACCAGGACTTGAACTTCCACTCTTCCGCCTTTCACGATATATATGTAGGATATTCAGGTAGCCTTTAGTTCTCTGCGAGAGAGCTCGCAAAAGCCAGAGAATCTCCCGGAATTCTCAAATACTATTTTAACCGGATTAAATATATTTCCAAGAGCTGCTACCAAAAAAAAAAAAAGAAAGTCAACAGTTTACCATGTCGCCTTGCTTTGGTGTGTTTAATTGAATGCGTTTTAATTATGTTAGAAATCTCAACCGAAAGCTAAGAACAGAACAGCCACAGACTGACCGATCGACCCGGACCCGGACAGAGAATCTGCTGCTGCGCGAGTCTTATATCTAATTTTGTTCGGCAAAATTTTAGTGTAAAGCTCTTCTTCTTCGCCAGGAAAGTCGCTCTCTCGACCCAAGCCACTAAATCATCTGTTCCCTATGGAAGTCTATAATTTAGAGAGTCAATTATTATTATTATTTCGTAATTTTAATTATTGAAAATTTGTTAAATTTGATTTTGTGAATTATTTTCCTTATTACGTTTATGTTCTTTCGAAATAGAATTTCCTTATCATTTTCTGTTCCTTAACTGCAAAGAAGTTGCAACTAAAAGATTTCGTTACTAAACGTAAGCAAAATAATAATACACCATAATAATAATAAACGAGAAGAAATGAAGAAGGATGGAGCAGTCAAGCAGCTATATACATTTATTGTTAAACAAAATAATTAGCTTAGCGTATAAACTACATATGTATATGTACCATCTAAAAAATAATATAATAGGCAAGTGAAAAGAAAAGAAAGGATAAGAAAAACAAAGAAACAAAATGCGAAAATCGAAAAGTATATAATAAAAAGAGAAACCACATGATTAGTTAAAAGTTAAAGCGTTGCCTTCTTTCGTTACTTACTTTATGTATTATTTGCCAAGCTTCGCCTGGATTTTCACTTTACTTTCAGCCCTTGGATTATGATTATGAGTTGCCTGATTTTTGTACAACGAATACTGTGTGTTGGCAGGACTTGTCTCGTTGTTCGCTCGCTCGGAACTTCTAGAACTGTATGTCTAAAAATGTACATAACAATAATTTACAAGCAACAAGAATCTGAAACGCGATTACGAGTATATATACATAATAGTGAGTAAGTGTAGGTTAGTGGCCAGCCAGTCTAGGATCGTTTATCATCTATATTAACTATCATTTCCCTTTCCAATCCTTTTGTGCGGTGAACCCTGAACCATTGATTGACATTTACCTATAAGTATAAATAGCTTTCGGCTAGAAACGCAGCTTGCAACACTTGATAACTCATATATAGCATTATATATAGCCGGATACAACACAAAAGACAGTACCAAATAAGTTAGTGAACCAAAACTGCTCAAGATTCGGCAAAAAATACAAAATGAGAGAACTCAGAAATCGAAGATCCAGAAGATACAGAATATTATTATAAGCACAGAATCGTAAGCACAGAGAACGCCTTGTTGGCCAGTCCTGCGCCAGAGAGGAAGGACAGATGGGGGGGAGGACATAGACCGGAACGTATCCTGGGCAGTATCAAACATTGTGGCTCCTGTTGTGCACTTCTTTGTTTGTTGCTCTGTTTGTTAAAATAAACCACAAAAATCGTTGACGACTAAAGAATGAGAGAGAATGTTGTGAAAGTTTACGGGAGTTAAGGGGAGAGTTGGGGAATGTGCATATAATGGAGGCAGGAATCCACACAAAAAGCGGCATATGTTATACAATATACTATTATTATTATTATTATTATTATTATTATGATTATTATTACTACAACAACAAGCATCATGATAATTCGGTCGAATTGGTAAAACAATTGTGTAATTCCAACAAACAACCACGACAACAACAACAACAACGGCATCCAGCAACTCGAACAACCAAGCATGCAATGAGATAAAGACACAAAAATATTGAGAGACGAGGGCGGCGTTTTTACCGACGAGAATAACTCTAATGATATATTAATGATGATGGTAATGATAATTATTATTAAAAAAAAAAAAAAATACAAGCAAAAAGAAAAAAAAAACAAACAAAAACCACACAACCAAAAAAATGTATTTATTTATTTTAATTTATATATACACTAGAGAGTTATTACAAATATATATATATATACGTAATGTATAAGGAGAAAGAACAAAGATGGAAAATAGAGTTTGATTTGGGGTAATCTTTGGATCTATCTAAAAAGTAAGTAAACTCATAATTTTATTGTGAATTCCCATTGAGATACTTGCTTAGTTTTATATAAATGCCATGTTTTTAGGATTTTATTTCTCCCACTGGACGTGAAACATAAATTTCGTGGCTTTCCCAATAGAACAAGTTGTTGGCCAAATGATTTATGGGCTATGAGAACGCATTGGACAGTCGTTTACCACCACAAATTGATGTGTCCTTTGGCACATGTTACCAAAAAAAAACATAGTAGAAACCCGGCCATTAAACGAAACTTGAGCAAACAGGCGCTGGGCTAGGACCAGGAGTTAAGCAAACAGCCGGTGAACTCAATGTAGGTGTACCGACTATGACTGCCATTCCATGGCTGGCCAGACAATTAAGACATATTTCAGGGGTTGACCAGGGGATCTATTAACATCTTCATAACACGCGCGACTGCGACAGAAAGCCGGAATAGGTAGCCGCACACACAATCGAATATGCCACCAACAGTTTTGGGCCAGAGCCTGTTGTTGTCCTCAAAACCCAGCCGACCGACCAACAAAAACAATTTGGAAACGGAGCCAACAAATTACCCTGAAATTTTCACCGATCAGAGAAAGAAGCACTTGGAAAAAATTAAATAATTAATTAAATACAAAAAGGTAAATATTAGTTGTATTTTATTAGAGTATTTATTAAGCTGGAACTTACTTTTTTATAAACATTAAAGCTTAAACTCTCTTCTTTATTTATATAAATATTTCTACTAATAAGTCTTTGATGCCTGAAATAGTACTTGGGAATTATAAGAAACTTTAAAAAAATAATTTCAGGTTAAAGGGAACACAATTTTGTTTTTAGCTCCTTGAATAATATTACTTTGAAGTAATAATTCCAGAAAAATAAACTGATTTCAAAGATCCAAGATAGTACATATTATTTTTAATATGAAAAAGGATCTTTATTTTCTCACAGTGCCCTCTCATGGAGAGAGAGTTACGTTACTTTCGGTCAGCCCTTCGATGGTATCGCTTAGATCTATATCTGGATGGAGGCTAGAACATAAATCTGCCAACAAAATGGGAAGATCCAGCAAGAAAAAAAAAAACAGAAACCAAACCCGAAACCCAAAAACGACTGCGGCTGCGACAGGTTGCAGCTCAATAAAGATCTAAATAAATATAATATCGCTGGTCTATGGATCGAACAAAGAGAGAGATGAAAAGGATGAGTTCATTTGGGGTTCGCGATCAGAACTACCTGCCCCGAAGCGAAGGTTCAACCTGTTCGTCGCGACGAGGGCCAGCCTCGAAGGCGAGGCGGCCGAAATCAAATGGTCAAGCCCTTTGTAAACGGGTGACATTTAAAAATTATGGCATGTAAATGGAAGGCATTCCGGGAACGCCGAAGCGTTGACAGCATCTCTTTCACATCCCCCACCTCGGTTGAGTAGGGGCAAGGGGCTAGGGGCTAGGCTACTGTTAATCAATTTAGAGCCTCTGGGTTGGAGTTAGTTCCCAAAAGCAGATGTGGTCCAGGATAAGCCAAAGGCTGCGCTTCGATGTGCTGATAGATGGTGGATAGTCAGAGGTTTTTAGAGGGGAATATATGTATTTAAAAGGGGTTTCTATTAGGGATTGTAAGAGGTTTTTATCTGTGGATTAGGATATTCCTAAAAAATAAATATTTGTTATATTTAAATACTAATTTTATGCTTAAATTTAAAAGTAAATAAGGTTTGATAAGAAATTTCACTTAAACTTGTAAGAATTATTTTGAAAAATAGTGCTTATATCAGATAAAAATTAAAAAATACCTCTTACAAATATTAAAAAAAAAAGTAATAGAAAATATTAATTTGTGAAGACAGTTTCCTTAATTTTTTTAAGTTTCTGATCATTAAAATTGTACTTTGTAAATAGATTCTTCTGTGAATCAATTAAACCCTTTATACCCTTAGTTTTCTCTAGTTTTTTTCGTTCATTTTTGCTGCGGCACCCCACGGGGCGTATGCGTGTTAAAGCTACCAGCTGCTGTCGAAGCTTTTTGGTTGCCTTTTGATAAATTGCGCCGCTATTAAAGTGCCGCCTTTGTAATGCGGAAACATCAAAGTGCGCTCAACACACACACACACACTCTCGCACTTGCACACCCAGTCGGACTTTGTAGAACGTGTTGTGATAGAGAACGGTTCTGGGAACGGTTCTTT
>JAEIIF010056723.1:0-15053 GCA_018874455.1 Drosophila trapezifrons | reverse complement strand
CCGCGGACACCATTATGTATTATTCTAGTGATTTAGACGCCTGTTGAGGCGGGTCATATACGCAGCACCCCGCCAAGCCTAGGGATCTAGCTGGGCTTGCATTGCAAGTTGGTGTGTTGGAACGCCAAAAGGCGGCTTGCGCCGCCTTTGAAGTCATTGATTTTATTTGTAAATTCGTGGTTGCGGGGATAGGATTTGAACCTATGACCTTCAGGTTATGAGTTCCAGTCTAATACTTGTACAATTGCCGCACAGAACCGATTTTTCTACGATAAATGACGGTTTTTCTTAAGTTTTTACTCTGCTCCTGTTACACTCTTCCACGACTGGAATCGCCTGATTTCACTCCCAAATGATTCCTATTTGATTCCAGTGATTCCAACCAAGGGAGGATTCCTCATGGTCAAAATCACGAAACGGTCCGTCGAAGCCGCCACAAAAACCGGCAAGGAATATTTCCTCTGGGACGACGAGCTTCGGGGCTTCGGTCTCAGGGTCCATCCGTCGGGTCGGAAAATCTACCTCGCCCAGTTCCGCGCGGGCGGGCGCATCCGCCGCGTCAATATTGGTCCTCATGGTCCCCTCACCCCGGATCAGGCTCGCACCGAGGCCATGAAGCATCTGTCCGATGTCCGGCTGGGCAGCGATCCCGGCGCGCAGCGCGACCGCCTACGCGCCGCCGCGACCATGAAAGAGTTTGGCAAGCGGTTCCTCGACGAGCATGTCGCCTCCCACTGCAAGCCCTCGACTCAATATGAATATGGCCGCTGCGTGGAGTTGTTCATCACGCCGAAGCTGGGAACGCTCAAGGTCATCGACGTCACCCGCGCCGATGTCGTCGAACTGCACCAGGGATTGAAAGAGACACCCTATCAGGCCAACCGGGTGCTGGGCGTTCTGTCGATCATGTTTACCCTTGCCGACACATGGGGCTTACGGTCAGACGGGATCAATCCGTGCTGGAAGGTCAAACGCTACAAAGAGGTGAAGCGCGAGCGTTACCTGACACCGGACGAACTGGCCCGGCTGGGCAAGGTGCTCCGCGAGGCGGACGGTGAGCCGGAAGCCGCAACCTGCATTCGCCTGCTGTTGCTCACCGGCTGCCGTCTGGGGGAAATCCAGACCCTGAAATGGGAGCATGTAGACGTCCGCGCGGGTGTCCTGCGCCTGCCGGATTCCAAAACCGGGGCCAAGGTCGTGCCCGTCGGCAAGGCTGCGCTGGACGTGCTGGCGGACATTCCCCGGATCGAAGGCAATCCCCATGTCATCACCGGGAAGGTGGAGGGGCAATATCTGACGGACATCCAGAAACCGTGGCGGCGGCTGCGCGCGCGGGCCGGGCTGGACACGCTGCGCATTCACGATCTGCGCCATTCCTTCGCATCGGACGCGCTCCAGCTTGGCGCGGACCTGACCATGATCGGGCGGCTGCTGGGCCATACGCAGGTGCAGACCACCGCGCGGTATGCTCATTTGAAATTAGCATCCATTAAAAACAGTGCAGATGAAGTGGCAGATTTTGTAAAAAACCAACTCGGAATATAAAACATCTTCACTTAAGTCGTTATATATAGTATTTCTTTTTCTTTTTCTGTTATTGTATCTGAAAAAGACGTTTTTTGGGCTTTTTTATCTATATTAACTTCCTCATATACCGAATTATAAAAATTTCTCAGAATAAATCTCATAAAACGCAATGGAGTTAAGGGTCCATTAACAGGAATACGGCATCCCTTATACTGACCCAAAGTAAAATGCGATCGAGGATGGTCTATCTCCGTGAACTCATCATCTGAAGAACTATAATCAAACCTAATAGGCGTTCTTACAGCTTGCAGAGAAAATATATCACCGAACATCTCATCATTTTCATAGATTTTATATGCTTGATCATAAATTTCTAGGGAAGGTGACGGAAAGAAGCAGAGCCGG
This sequence comes from Drosophila trapezifrons, assembly GCA_018874455.1. Taxonomy (NCBI): domain Eukaryota; kingdom Metazoa; phylum Arthropoda; class Insecta; order Diptera; family Drosophilidae; genus Drosophila; species Drosophila trapezifrons. The sequence continues at coordinate 13,121 of JAEIIF010056723.1, read as the reverse complement.
TGAGAAAGCAAAGAACGACCCGAAAAGCAATAAAGCAGTTGCAGAAGGGCTCCATCAATCATTCTCATATGATATGCTCCCGCTGCTTGCAAAGCGAGATATGCTTTTTCGTAAGAAATACCTTTCAAGCTAGCAGAAAGATCTGGAGAACCAGCTATACCTATTTGGACTGTTCTACCAACAGGATGCTTACACGGATAGTGCTGGTGGTCCACTATACTTTTAGTGATCAAAAGAGTAATCACATCTCGAATTTGTTGAATTGTTGATTCGGGAGTCATATCTTATCCCAACAACGCCTTTAATTTTTTCCGGAGATTTAGAGGCAGGTCTTCAATTCTCACCTCTCCAGCCTCCAGTGATGAGATGATACTAGCCAACTCATCAACCTTCCGGGTTACTCGTCCCCGTTGAGCTTGTGTCAAATCTCTATTTACAATCCTTAATTCTTTTTTTCTCTCCTCACTTGGATATTGAAAATCCAATCTGAATTGATGTTGTTTTATACGATCGAACTCTTCTTTCAATTTTTCCATTTCTGGTCCAACCCCGAGAACTCGAACCCAGGCTTTTGAACGAGTTATTGCCGTAAAAAGCCGATTACGAAGGGTAGTTAGATAAGAAGGATAACGAGAATCAAAGCAGTCATGGGCATTGATAATATACACCATGCCAGCCTCATTGCCTTTTGCCCGAAAGATGCCCGTAAATGTGACAACATCACTTTCAAAAAAAACATCCGGACTCGTAGAAACTCCCGCAAGAGACGAGTTGATGTCTCTTTGAAAAAGCTCCGCGCGCGCATCGCCGACATTTTTTCTCGTTTTAAGCGGGTCAGGATTAATGACGATGATGTCATCTGCGACCAACTCATCATGTTTTATATTGTATTCAATCGCATCCACTAGCCAAGCATCCTGCTCAGCTTTTGTCTCAAACGCCCTAAATTCAATTATATCATCAATTGGTGAATGCTCTTCTAGAAAACGTGGACTAGTATCACTAGTCCTTTCTAGCGATACGTACGAACCGTCTTCAAGCACTCCCTCCTTCACCCGATAACCAACATCAAGCCATAAATCATTTTGTTCAAAAATTTGAATGAGGCCACCTGGCTCTCTATATATACCAAACCCTAAAGCATGCGCCGTAGCGAGAACGGGACGAGAATTACGGTAGCATCTTTCCAAAATTATATCTTGCCGCGCTTGCCCTGAAGTTGGCGGCGAAAATACGACTAATGGCCGCTTATCTTTTCCGATACCAAACAGTTCTTCAGGCCCAGCCATCGAAGTATCAGTGAGGCTTTGTAATTCGTCGTAAGCGTACACTAGACGATGCGGTGGCTTTAAGACCGAATAGCACATTCTCAAAAAAGAGGCTGGCAGATCCTGCGCCTCATCAACTAAAATCGCGTCATAGTTTTGCTTGGGTCGAGTCACTTCCTTTAAAGCTTCTGCGCAGGCACCGTTAAATTCTTTGCCGTCCCCAAAATTATCTCTTGCAGACCTAAAATCTCTATAAATAAGACCATGGTCCTTACAGAAATTATAATATATGCCCTCTGAAGAGGAAGATCCCCACGAATGTAATATATGGATATTATCCCAATCAGGCTCTTCGCTAGTCTGCTCAATAACAAATGTATTAACCAATCTCTCGAACTGGCCTTTCAAAGACCGAGTATTGAACGTGACTGCTATTTTCCAATCTGGGTTTTGAGCATGTAAGTAGGCAACCTTCAGTGCCAACACAATCGTTTTCCCAGATCCGGCCAAACCCCTAATCCGTTGCACGCCTTCAACTGTTTCAACGACCGCAGCGTTTTGATTAGCGTCTAGATTAGCAATGGAGTCGTTTAATGCTTGCAGCTTCGCTCCCCTAGAATTGGGAGTGAGCTGCACGCGTTTCCTCCGGCCCTTTCGTATGTTTGTGAGCGCTTGTATAGCTGCCGCCACTTTCGGAAAGATCTCTTTATCTCCTTCCGATAGATTGGTCAGAAATTGAATTAAATTGTTATCATTAAGAAGAGGATATTCATCATCTTCAGAAAAATCCTGCACTACAGGAGCATAACTAACCACATTGATTTGTGGTATTAATTTCCTTTTTTTCACAAGAGATGGGTATTGAAGCAGCTTTGACTGAAGCTTTGCATAAATATCATCTTGTCGCGATTGGTAATCACCTGCATCACGGCCTTCGACAATGTCAAAGGCTATAACACCATAAGTCGGGCTTAACAAAAGCGCATCAAATGGAAATGCACCATCTGGAGTACCAAGAATCGGATATCCAATATATATGGTACCATCTACTTGGACAGCACTATCAAGCAACTCCGCGAGCCGCTTGGCCGAAATTGGCTTGTTCGTACTACCCCAGACCGTGTTTGCCACCGAACTCTTCGCTTTCAATAGAACTTTAAAACTCTTAGTTGCGGCATTATGCCACTCACATGCCAACTTGGGCAATCACGCTATCTTTTCCCGCCCCTAATCTAGTGCATCCAACAATTGAGATGCCCGCACTCCAAGCGCCTTCGCCAGACGATCCACGACCTCGATGGATGCCGCATACTGGCAACGCTCCAGCGAGCTGATATAGGTCCGATCGATCTCTGCTAGATGGGCCAGTTCCTCCTGCGACACACCGCGCTCACGCCGGTATCGTTTGAGGTTCGCTGCCAGAATCTCCCGTATGCTCATACGGGACAGGGCAACCTCTTGCAGAGTATTTAACCACGGAGTATTCTCTACATTCCTGAGCGGACACTCAGGCACCCGGCACCGACAGCCTTTCTCTTTCGTAGCTCATGATCCTGCTATCACTTTCATGAAGTGAATCATGCGGTTACGTGATGCGACCTTCGCTCTATGCAGGCTCGTTCCGTTTCTGAAATCCTCGGCTTCTCACAAAATCAGCGACAAACGGACCTGATCCGGGAGGCCGCCCCATGCCGCTCGACGTCTGGCAATCAGAGACCGACCGCGCCGCCCTCAAACGCCTGGACGAGGCCGGGTTTGCTGGTGCCTTCATGCGGCGCTGGGCCACCTATTGTAAGGATCACGCCGAGACGGCACGCCTGATCGCAGCAGGCGCACCCAATCCCAGCGCGGAATGGGAGACCTTCTGCCAGCGCTGGAGGATACGTTTTCCCGCATAACCCAGAAATACCCGTCACCCGCGTGCCCGTGATCTGGCGACCGGGCGTCACCTCCAGCGTCATCAGCGTGACGCGCGCTGTTGACGGCTTCGTCCCGCCTGCCCTTCCCTCATGGCGGTCACTGGGCCATCCCCTGTTCGATCAGACCGATCAACTGGGCCGTGCCATCGTGGTAGCGACACCTTCCGCCACGTTCAGCCTTTCTCTTCATGGCGAGGCCGCAGCCTGCCCGGCAGTCCATATCCCCGTTGATCCCTCTTACCGCCGACGCAGTGATGAGGCCGCCCGTTTCTGCGCCCATGTACTGGGCTATCGCCTGCCTGCACGCCATCCCCGTCGGATTACCCCGACACGCTGGCGGCAGCTTGCTCTGCGCCTGCATGCCTTCGATCTGGATGCGACGGGTGCCAGCCTGCGCGCAATTGCATCAGAACTGCTCGACCCGGGCGCCCGGACCATGCCCGACGATATGTGGCGCGATTCCGCTCTGCGTACCATGGCCCGCACCCTGCGCGACGAAGGCAGCGCGCTTGTTCATGGCGGATATCTCTCACTGCTGGACGGCCTCTGACCACCCTCCTTTCCGGCCTTATCCTACGCTCCATTACGCTTTTGGGGTGGAGGAATTCGCGCACGTCATTTCCTCCACTCCCAGACCGCCTCTTTCCCGTCAGCCTCCCCTTACCCGCTCAGCTTCGCCCCCGAAGCAAGCCACACGCACAGGGAGGCTTTCATGACCGATATCGCGAAACCCAAAACGGGCGCATCCGTGCCACCAACACAACCGACGCCCGAGGTCACTGTACCCGCACGCCCGCTCACGTCTCCGGCCCGTATCCTGCGCCCCTATCTGCGCGGGGGAGAGGCCGCCGAACTGATCGGGGTCTCCATTCGCACGCTGGAGAAATATCGCTGCACCGGCGGCGGTCCACCGTTTCTGAAAGTCGGCTTTCGCGTCCTTTATCTGCGAGAGGACGTGGAAGCATGGCTTCAGCGCCATCGCTGCCGCAACACTTCCGACGACAACTACGTCGCCGCCCTGCGTGAAATGCCCTCACGGAGGAACAGACCATGAGGGCGGATGATCCCAACCTGACCACGGTCGAACTGACCTTCATCGAAAAGCGCATCGAACACTGGATCAGGTTCGGCAGGCCGGTCTCCGACCGCGTGCTCGACAAACGCCGCCGCCTGCTGAGTTTCACGCCCGGCAGCACCTTCGGCTTCATCCGCTGGGCCGCCAATGATTATGGCACGGTTGTCTCCTGCCTTGCCATCGTGCACACCGTGGAACGGGGCACCCCCTTTCAGACCGTGCCCTTTGTCTGGCCTGGTGGCGACCTGCTACTCGACGTGTCGGGCTGGCCGCAGGTGAAGCATGTTCTTGAGGTGATCGACCAGATCGAACGCTTCGGCTTCGATCCCTGTGCGGTTTCCCCCGATCACTGGCGGCATGTCCATAACCGCATCACCGCCGGACAGGAAGCGCGACCCTACACGCATACCCTGCACGCGGCATGGCTGAAACGTGCGAGGCTGGTGTCATGACCCGGCGCGCCTGGTTCTTCGCCACCTATTTCGTCGTGCTGGCAGTGGGAGTGTCCGCCGCAATGCATGTTGCGCCCCGGCTGCTCTGGAACAGCACGGCCAGCGTCCCGGTGGGGCTGTATCGGCTGCGTGCTGAAGGTAGCTTGCATGTCGGGGATCTTGCCGCCCTGCGTCTGCCCGACCGGCTGGCCCTGCTACTGTCACAACGCGGCTATCTGCCATTCGGTGTGCCCTTGCTCAAGCCCGTCGCGGCCCTCCCAGGACAGAGCGTATGCCGGGCAAACGGCAGTATCACGATTGATGGCAGGCCCGTCGGCGACACGCTGGCCAATGATCATCGGGGCCGTCCGCTGCCCGTCTGGCGTGGCTGTCATCGCCTCTCGCCAGACGAGATTTTCGTCATGAACCCGGCAGAACCACGCAGTCTGGACGGACGCTATTTCGGCCCGCTTCCCGTCAGCATGGTGATGGGACGCGCGATCCCGATCTGGGTCACGATCGGGCGGACTGCGCCGGGCCATGACGAAAGACCGCATCCGCTTCAGTAAGCGCAAGTGGCCTCCCAGTTTTCAATTTTTTGTCCTGCGATCCGCAGATCAGGAGAGACGTATCATGATCCGTCTTGGCACGTTCACGCGCACCACAAGCGGCTTTTTCGGCCAGATCACCACCTTTCTGATGGAGGATGATCTGTCGATCCTTCCCGTCGAAGACCCCGCCACCGAGAACACACCGGATTATCGCGTCCTGCGCGGTCTGGAGAATGACGCCGCACAGGTGGGCTGCGCCTGGGCACGTCAGGGCGAGCGCATCGGGTTGTGGCTGGCGGTGATGATTGATGACCCGCTTTTCGCCCGCCCTCTGCGTGCCCGGCTGCTGCCGGACCGGGACGAACACGACACGTTCCATCTGGTCTGGAACCGTCCCCGAACGCCGTCATGATCCGCGTTAGAATAGCGCTCTGTCTGCTGATAGTCTGCGGCGGGTTTGCCATCCCCGTGCAGACTGCCAGCGCCGCGCCGTTCGATGCCTATGTCAGCGAGGCGGCCACGCGGGCACACATCCCGCCCGCGTGGATCACGGCAGTGATGCGCGCCGAGAGTCAGGGCGATGCCCACGCAGCATCACCCAAGGGGGCGATGGGCCTCATGCAGATCATGCCCGACACATGGCGGGAGCTTCGCGCATCGTTGAATCTGGGGGCCGATCCCTACGATCCGCGCGACAGCATCACAGCGGGCGCGGCCTATCTCCGGTGGCTGCATGACCGCTACGGCGATGCGGGTTTTCTCGCCGCCTACAATGCCGGTCCCGGACGATATGAACAGCTTTTGACATCAGGGAAAACGCTGCCCGACGAGACGAAAAAATACGTCTCCAGAGTCATCCGCCTGCTGCGTCGAGAGTCGATTGGCAGCACGATTTCTGATGCGGGTTTTGTCAATCAATCGCACGCCGAAATGCCATCTGGAAATCGGCTTTTTGTCGGTCCGTTTGCATCCCAAACCGTCGTCCGGAACGCGCCAGAGGTGATGCCTGTTTCTGATCACGTGATGCGATTTGTGGCCCCACCTCATGGCCTGTTCGTCTCCGTTTCGCAAAGGAGCGCGCCGTGACGGGGGATTTACGGCATGAGAGGGGAAAACTGTCGTCCCATCGGAAGCATTTCGGGAATGTGCCGGGTGTTGGGCAGATCGGGAAACACGAAGAATTAAGAGGGCAAGATAAAACGGCCTGCCACGTCGGGCGACAAAGCGCGGGCGCGCTTCGTCTTCTGGTGTGCAGGCTGGGTCGGTCGTGTGCAGGGTTTTGGATTGTATGCTGCTTTCCTCAGGGGTTTTCCTGCACAGGGAGGTTCTGATGGCCCGCGACGAGGATTTCCACGTCCGTCCGGGCCGCATCCGGAGCAAAGGAAGCAGCGCCCGTCCCCGGACCTTTCTGGCGCAGGTGCTCCATGCCTCCCGCCGCGCGGGCGGAGGCAGTAGCGGCAGCCCCGGAAAGAGAAAAGGCAGCAGTCCGCGCTCTGGTCCCTCGACCTTCGGGCGGGGGCATTCCCGGTTTGGCAGAAGCCGCCTGTTCGACACCCATCGCCGCGTCACCGTCAAGGCCCGCGTTGTGCGACAGGCTGGGCGCGGCGCACGGCCCGGATCGCTGGCCGATCACCTCGCCTATCTGCGTCGGGATGGCGTCACCCGTGACGGCGAGAAAGCGCATCTGTTCGGGCCGGATGGTCAGGAGGTGGACGCCGGGGATTTTGCCGCGCGCTGCAAAGACGACCGGCATCATTTCCGCTTCATTGTCTCGCCCGAGGATGCGCCGGAGATGGCGGACCTCGACGGCTTTACCCGTGACCTCGTGCAGCAGATGGAAGCCGACCTTGGCACGCGGCTGGACTGGGCCGCCGTGTCGCACTGGAACACCGACAATCCGCATGTACATCTGCTCGTGCGCGGCGTGGATCAGACCGGGGCCGATCTGGTGATCGCCCGCGACTATATCAGCCACGGGCTGCGCTCACGGGCGGAGGATCTGGTGTCGCTGGAGCTTGGTCCACGCGCCGAACACGAGATCGAGGCCGCGTTGCGCCAGGACGTAAGCGCGGAACGCTGGACCCGGCTTGATGCCGAGTTGCAACGTCATGCCGACGATCTGGGGATCGTGGACCTGCAGGCTGACGCCACCACCGGCTTCGGCCAGGACGCGACGCATCGCGCGCTGCTGACCGGCAGGACGCAGACGCTTGAGCGCATGGGACTGGCCACGCCGGAAGGACCGGGTCGGTGGTCGCTCGCGCCCGGCATGGAAGACACGCTACGCGAGATGGGCGCGCGGGGTGACATCATCAAAACCATGCACCGTGCCATGACGGAACGCAGCCGGGATCGAGGGATGTCTCCCGGTGATTACGTGATCTCGGGGCGTGATCAGTCCACCGCCTTGATGGGGCGGTTGCTGGAACGCGGTCTGCACAACGAACTGACCGGCGAAGCCTATGCCGTGATCGACGCCACGGACGGGCGTTTGCATCATGTCCGCTTCCCCGGCGTCGAAGCCTTCCGCGACGCCCCGCCCGATGGCGGCATCGTTGAGGTGCGAACGGCGACCGGCAGGACGAGCGGGAAGGATTATCTGGTGCTGTCGGCCCGCTCCGATCTGGACCTTGCCGCCCAGGTCAAAGCGCCGGGCGCAACGTGGCTGGATCATCGGCTTGTGGAACGCCAGCCCATGGACCTCGCCCGCAGCGGCTTCGGGGCCGAGGTGCGGCAGGCCATGCAGGAGCGCACCCGGCATCTCGCGGATCGGGGGCTGGCGTCATTTCAGCAGGATGGATCAGCGCGTTACCAACGTAATCTCCTGACGACATTGCGTCAGCAGGAACTGGATCAGGTGGGCGCGAAGCTCGCGCAGGAGAGCGGGCTGACTTATGAGCGCAGCATTCCCGGCGACTTCGTCGCCGGCCAGTATGTGAAACGTCTCAGCCTGTCCTCGGGGCGCTTCGCCATGATCGACAACGGGCTGGGCTTCCAGCTTGTGCCCTGGGCGCCGTCTCTGGAGAAACAGCACGACCGCTATGTCGATGGTGTCGCGCGTGATGACGGGGGCGTCGACTGGCGGCATGACCGCAAACGCGATCTCGGGATCAGCATGTGAGCCACGCTGCCCGTTCCTTTTACGTCATGGTCCGCCCCGATACGACAAACCCGATTTCGATCTTGTTTCTGAAAAAACCTTTTGGTCACATCATGGCTTTTCATGGAGGGTTTCCATGCGTGACCGCCTGAACGTCTCCCTGCCTGTCGCCATGATCTCGCAGATCGGCGATCTTGCCGCGCGCCGGAAGGTGACGCGCTCCGCCGTGGTGGAAACGGCTGTTGCATCCTTGCTATCTCCCGACAGTGCTGAGAAAACCGAAGCGGCCCTCACAAGGCGGCTGGACCGGCTGACACGCCAGATGCAGCGCCAGGAGCGCGACCTGATGATCGCGCTGGAAACCCATGCCCTGTTCATCCGCTTCTGGCTGGGCCAGATGCCGCCCCTGCCAGCCGAGGCGCAGGCCGCCGCCAATGCGCTGGGGCAGGAACGCTTCGCCCGGTTTCTGGACACGCTCGGGCGGCGGCTGTCTCAGGGACGGTCTTTCCGGGATGACATCCCGCTCGATATTCCCGCCATGCGTCAGACGGCACCAGCACCAGCACCAGCACCAGGGAAAGATGCGTCATCCTCTTGAGTCTGCCGCGCCAATTCGACGAAACCGGTAAGCACAGGATCGCTTTCACCATCCCGCCAGCACAGGGCAAGATCGAATGTCGCCGGGCCGCTTTCATCCATGATGGGCCGGAAGACGACGCCATCCATTCTGATGCCGGTAGCGCCTTCCGTCACGAGCAGAATCTTATCCCCATGGCGTGCCAATGCCAGCAGCCGGTCGATGGCGGCGTCGTGAAACATGATGCGCTCGGGCAGAATGCCATGCAGCAGCGCGAGCTTGCGAAGCTCCATACCTGCACCGCGACGCGGGAGTGTGAGGAGACAATCTGACAGGCCGGACCACGTCACCGCTGCACGCACCGCAAGCGGGTGATCGCGCGCAACAGCGGCCAGCACTCTTTCCTTCCCCAACGGGATGGCTTGGCCGTGCCAGCCCTCGCCCGCTATGACGATCGCGACGTCGAGGCGGGAGCCCAGCACATCCCGCAGCAGTCTCTCACGCGGGCCATCCATGATTTGAAGGTCCACATCGGGATATTCGGCTTGATACCGTTCGAGCAGGTTGGCGACTACGCCGCTGGCGAAGGACACCTGCACACCAAGGCTGAGCCTGCCCACCATCCCATTATGCCGCAGCCGCAGATGCAGCATGGCCTCGTCCATGCCGTCCAGCACGGAGGCGGCGATCCTGGTGAACGCCACACCCGCCACCGTGAGCCGCGCACCCGTCCGCAGTCGCTCGAACAGGGGAATACGAAGCGCGTGCTCCAATGCCTGGATAGAACGTGTCAGCGTGCCCTGATCGACCTCCAATACCAGAGCCGCCTGACGCAGGCTACGGTGTTCCGCAACCGCAATGACCCTTCGCAGATCGCGGATATTGAAGCCATAATCAGCAGCCATCGGAGCCAATTATCTCCACGCGCTATATATTTTCTTGTGTCGCGGGAAGGCGCAGAACGAAAGTAAGAGCCACAGCCGATGCACATGCCCCCAGCAGAAAAACAGGGGGATATCCAACTCGGTCAGCGACCGTACCGGCGAGCGGTCCGGCCAATCCCAATCCTATGTCCACAAAGGCAACATATGCGCCCATTGCCGCGCCTCTGTTCTGAGGCGGCAGATGACGGACAGCCTCTACCCCCAGTGCAGGAAACGTCAGCGAGTAACCAGCACCGAGAATGGCGCATCCGGCGAGGGCGATCCAAGGATGGGGCGCAAGCCACAAAATGACCAGCCCTACTATCTGGAGAGGGATCGTCACTTGGGCAACGCGTAGGCCGCCCAGTTGATCTGGCAGGCCGCCGAAGATTAGCCGTGCCGCGACATAAGACGCACCAAACGACGTCAGGCCGAGAGATGCGCCCGTCCAGTGATGCCCGGCATAGTCGAGACCAAGGAAGGCGAACATCGTGCCAAACCCGATCGTGCTCAAGGCAAGGCCCGTACCATAAGGCCAGATCAAGCCAACAACTTTAAAAAAGCCAAGACGTCTTCCGCAATGCAGCGGAAGCGGCTCGATGCCTTTCATCAATAAGCAGGCCAGCAATGGTAATATGGCGGCAGCCAAAGCCATCGCCCCAAAGCCGCCTTGTTTCAACAAGACCGAACCTAATGGCGCGCCCCCGCCTATTGCACCGAACATCGCAATTCCGACCCAAACCATCGCCCGTCCGGCATAGCGCGGCCCAACCATACCAATGCACCAGGTCAGAGCCCCGGTAATCAGCAGACTCTCACCGAGACCGAGAACAGCCCGTCCGACAAACAACAGGCCCAAAGCAATCTCGGGCGAGCAGTCGCCCCACACCGAAGCCCCGTAAACCAGAGCCGCGAGGGAACACAACAGCATCCCGATCAATACCGCCGGCCGAGGCCCGCGCGTATCGGTCACAACGCCACCGAATTGGCGTGTCAACAAGGTTGCTATGGACTGCGATGCCATGACCCATCCTACCATCACAGGACCGAAGCCGAGACGATCATGCACATGGACCGGCAGGACGGCGAGCGGCAGACCAACCGTCAGATAACCAAGGAAAACCATCATGGCAAAAGGCAGCAAGCGGCGCGTTGCCTCACCACCGGAAACGGGTGCCATCGTCGTGGAGGTCTGTCTATTCATCCGTTATCTGCTCCACATTCGTAAGGGGCAGCCGCAATATTTCGCGTGGCTTTGGTCAAAAATTTGTCACCAATATTGAAAATATCTCGCGACAATCGACAAATTTTACATTTTCGTCTTACGAATACATTCCGGACTCTGTATTTCTTTTGTAAAAATCCCAGAATGTCCTGATCAAATTTGGATCAAGGATCTGTGCTTTTTTCGAAGCAAGTTCAACGAGTGGGGTCGCGACGAAAGGCTTGCCTGTCGCCAGTATCTGCAACTGAGAACGGCAGGCACGTTCCAGAAAAATACCGGTCAGAACAGCATCTGAGATACGAGTTCCTACGAACAGCACGCCATGATTGCGCATCAACGCTACAGACTGTCGCCCCAAGGCAGCCGCCAGTTGACGGCCAAGCTCTGGCGTATCAATCAGACCGCGCGTGTCGTCGAACCGCGCGACTGGCAGGCCGAGATAAGCCGCCTCATTGGTAACCGCCTCAAGTTCTATATCCAGAGCGGAAAAAGCGGTCGCGTGGAATGGATGTGTATGCCCAACAACATCAATATCAGGACGTTCACGCAAAATTTCGGTGTGGATCGGCCATTCTTTATGGATACGTCCCTCTCCCGCTAATCTGTTACCGTCGAAATCAAGCAGAACGAAATCTGCCGCTCCGATGACTTCTCCCAGACCGATCCCGGATCGCTTTACCCAGACACCGCGTCCTATAGGATCGCGCCAGCCGAGATGGCCGAGGGTCATATCCGCATGCCCTTCGGCGTGAAGAACACGGCATCCGGTAGCCAGCTCTTCCAAAACAGCCTGAACAGTCTCGTTCATCAATCATATCCGATCGCATTGTCGTCGCTTGCCGCCAACTATGCGAAAATCATGATATGCTGGAAAGCGCAGCAATAAGAACTTATAGTTGCGTCCAACGCCATGTATCGCAGGGCTCTGATATGATCCCGACTTACGATCTCAATCTCCTGACATCACTCGATATGCTGCTGGCCGAAAGCAGCGTTAACCGGGCGGCTGAGCGGCTGGGCCTCAGCAACTCCGCCATGAGCCGAACCCTGAGCCGCATTCGTGAGACATTTGGCGATCCCATCCTCGTTCGCGCGGGTCGATCACTAGTCCCCACGCCTCGTGCGATCGAATTACGTGAAACGGTCCGCCAAGTTCTCGAAAGTGCTGAAGCCCTTCGCATGGCCCCGCAGAAACCGGACTTTAAGCAGATTGACCGTGTTTTCGATGTCCGTGCGAACGAAGGGTTTGTGTTCCAATATGGCGGCAAACTGATCAAGGCCGTGTCCCGTGAGGCTCCGGGTATACGCCTGAGTTTCGTCATCAAGGCGGAGAAGAAACCGAATGCTCTTCGCGATGGACAGATCGATCTGGACATTGGTGTTTTAGGAGAGTCTGGCCCTGAAATCCGGACGCAAACGATCCAGCGAGACCGCTTCGTCGGTGTCGTAAGAGCGGATCACCGGCTGAGCAGTCATGAAACGATCTCCGCCAAAGATTATGCCGAAGCACACCACGTCAGTGTTTCCCGACGCGGCCTGTTCAGTGGCCCAATCGATAAAGCCCTGGAAATCATCGGGTTGAGGCGTCAGGTGAGTGCCGTTGTGACCAGCTTTCCATCCGCGCTTTCGATCGCCCGCACCACCGATCTGATTGCAAGCGTTCCCGAACGGCAAACCGCTGAAGCAAGGCGCGACATGTACACCTTCCCTCTTCCCGTCGAGACCGAGGAAGTGAGGGTTTCGATGATGTGGCATCCCCGTTCGGAACATGACCCCGTGCATCGCTGGTTGCGGGAACACGTCCGGCAACTCTGCTCGACCTGAAGGCATCATAACCGATTCACGCCCTTCCCGGCCCACCAGCGCCGCGCTCCATGCGACGGCCTGCTACGCGTTTTTTCTCTCCCGAATGATTCCTATATGATTCCAGTTGGTATGGGAGAAACGCCAAAGGCCGCCCGATGGGCGGCCTAAGCGTTTGATATTAAACGGAATTCGTGGTTGCGGGGATAGGATTTGAACCTATGACCTTCAGGTTATGAGCCTGACGAG
>JAEIIF010056722.1:0-17821 GCA_018874455.1 Drosophila trapezifrons | reverse complement strand
GCATTTGGTATTTATCAGCTATTGGAAGGAGAAACTCGAAGCCTGGGAGAGACTTTCTCTAAAGTTTACTGCCCAGTCAGGAGTACAACGGCCGTGGAAGACGTTTAGGGACAAGAAAGACCATCTTAAGAAGAATACCAGCACAGCTGTCTGTCTCGTCCAATTATTATCGGTAATCGGAATTAATTTTTATTTTTCGGGCCGGAAAATATTTTACAGGCAGTCTGGGTGCTGGCTAAGTTAGCTCTCACATTTACACGGTAGAGAACCAAAACTTTATCTGGCCTCAAAATTTTGACAGGGACGGTAGAAAACGGCCCTTAATGAATTAAAAATTGTTTAAATTCTATTAAAATAATAGTCTCGTTTGTATTTTGGTTTTTAATTAGTTTAAAAAGTTAATTTCTCTTCTTATAGGGTCCTTAAAAATCCCTCTATTAAGTTGTGTACTTCAAGTAGGCTTCGTAGAGCATCTGGGAGCGGCAATAGCGCTTGTCCTCCTCCATGAACTGCAGCACATCCTTGATGGTCACATGCTTGAGACGCGGCACCGCCGCCACACACTGCTGGGCACTGGATCCGCTTGGGATTGGACCCAGGTCAGCAGCAGCAGCGGGAGTCGATGTGGAAGCGGCTGCCTCATCCGCAGTCCGCTTTCGTGATCCAAAGGCCAACATGGCTATGTTATCCGCTGAGGCCTTGAGTCCACGACCGGTGGCTTTCTGCTCTTTTTGTTCCTTGGGCGCCTTCGACTCTTTCTGCTGCTCGGGCTTCTTGCGATCCTTGCGATTCTTGCGCTCCTTGCGATCCTCCAGTTCGGCCATGTTACGGTAGAAGCCTTCATCATCGTCGGAAGAGCCATAGTCCGCCAACTCCAGATCGTTGAGGAAAGTCATCGTGGTCCGGACATCGTTCTTCATCACAAACCGCTCGTTCATGTAAAGATTGTAGCCGCATCGGTGTTCGCACATCTCGACTACCTTCTGGACGACGACCTTCATGTAGGCCTCCAGGGCGTCCAGGAAACCGTTCACGAGAGGTTCGTGTCCCAGCATGGTGATCTTCTCCAACCTTCCGCCTTCCGTCTGGATCAATTGCTTGAGCAGCTTCTTGGCAATCACAGTGCGATCGAAGTAGGAGACCCGCAATTCAGGCTGGGGAGCCTTCGGTTGAACGAGGTCCTTGATGATGAGCAGCTTACCAGCATAGGGCTGGATGGGCACTTCAATGGCACGGTTTGACATCTTTTTTGGCTACAATTTAAAGGATATTAACTACTCCTGGTGAAGTTCTCTTGGCAAGTAAATTTGTTAGCTGAGCTTGTTACTATAAAGTCACAGCCTTCTGTGATGCGAAATAGATTTTATGAGGATGTTCCTGAAATCGAAACAGTCCTGGAATGGACACTTTTTACATTTTGAATTCATTATAAATATGTAAAAATTAAATTTAATAAAATGTCCTTATGATAAACACATTTTATGAAGTATTTTCATTGCCAAATTGAAATCGCCTTAAATATCCTTATTAGAGATTTCAAATACCCTTCACCTGGTCTCCTAAAATTCCCCTACAGCCCTTATTATTGCCACCCAGCCAGGTGCTATTGACCAGTGGCTGCCACGAGCCGACAGCAACACCTCGAAGGAAACATATGCCGGCATTCGCCGCTTCAGTGCATCCACCCCTTCAGGAGAAGGTTGACCGCATCATTTTCCGACACTAAAAAAAATTATAGATTTATATCTTGGAGTATAAATGGAGAAAATCATTGGGCAAAGTTTTTCCAACTAAATTTATAATGTTTGTGAGGAAAAAAATGTTATATTCATTAAATTAAAAACCAAATAAGTGGTATATATTATTTTTTAAGGGTGTAATATTTTTAAGCACACAATTTTAATTGATTTAAAAACCAATGCGATGTCTGAGACTCTCCTGAATATAAAATATAAATTCCTATACATCCATATTAACCTTAACTGCAAATTTAAATAGAATTACCTAAGATTTCTCTTACTGCACGGCATGGCCCACTAACTCGGCCCGGCCTAAGCACTTGTTCCTCTCCAATGACCAGCAACAGGAGGCGGAGAAGGAAAAGGACTAGGAAGCCGGCACAGGCCCAGGACACGTTATGCAAAGTGCACAGGAATGCAAGTGGGCCTTCTCGGGCGACTGGCGACGGGCACGAGCGCCTAATTATTCAAATAGAGGCCCTAGACTTACCACTATATATCCATATACTTGTAAGCCCGCCTCGGGGTCGGGGTGAGCGGATATTATTAAAAACAACGACGCGCGACAGTCGCCTCTCGTCTCCTGAGTCCCGTCTCCCGTCTCCCGTCTGGAGTCGCCTGTCGCCATGTCCCGCACATTTCCGTGCACCACTGAGCTTCTGGCCTGGCCCGAAAGATCATCACCAGACAGCAGACGGGCAGGCCATGAGGGTGTGCTGGGGCGCATATTAAAATTCGGGTTACCTGAGTTGGCCAGGAGCAAGACCCGAGCAGGCGCGTGGTGTTTTGACGGCTAGAAATTTATTAGAAATTCCAGGCGAGTCTCTTTGTCGGCCAAACTACTCCCGAACAGGTTCATTACGCGTGCCGGCGACACTCCGGCCGAAGACCGAAGACCGTCGACCAGGCGTTGACCTAATTACCTGTTTATTTTTTAGTTTGTAAATATCTAGGCCCTACTTATAGGGGTAGCTGCAGGGCTTCATGTTCCTGCTGCTGCTGCGGGTGGTTTGCCGATGTCACCGGGGTTTAAAATGTAGAAAATTTACCCAACAAAACTAGACTTAACAGTGAAGAACTGTACTTAAACAAGGAATAAGTTAGGATATTCTATACCTGAAATGTTTATGTATAAAAAAGTTCTTGTTTGAGTTTATCAGAAAATATATGGACATTTCCTATATAAGATAACAAATTTAAGGAAATTATTTTTGAAAGGTAAGGTGCTAGGATAGGTATTTAAAAAATTACTTTGTTTATTTAAAGAATCAACGAAAATATTTTAATTTAGAAAAATATGTTTTCGATGCCCCTAAAAGCTATAAAACTCTCAGAAAAATATTTCTGTAAATAAATAAAAAGCGAAAACACTTTATTTTAAATATAACAATTACTACACAAGTTATAAACATTTTTAAAAGGTTTCTATGCATATTTTGTAGTGCTTGTTTGCCAATTTATAAACCAGAAATATCTCTTTTATTTCGTAGACCTGCAACCGATTCCTCAAACTCTTTCCAAGCCAAGTGACTCGTCCATATGCTAAACAATGTTTGGAAAATGCAGATTCCATGCCCCCTTGCCTTGCATAATCCACACATGGCCACGGAAAACGGCCGCCTGCCATTTCCGAGGAGCAGGCCCCGTAAACTAAGCTAACAATTCAACTAAAATGCCAACCAGATAATAAAACTCAAATCGATTGAAGAAGTGGAAGCATTGGCCTTTCCGAAAGATGGAAAATGGAAATAAAAAAATGCGAACACGAGGCTCGGAGTTGGGTGAAAGACTTGCAGCCGGGCAGGGCATTCAAACGACCACCCACACATCTTGGAGCTCGGAATCGGAGTTGGAGTTGCAGTTGGAGATGGAGCTGGAGCTGGAGACGGAGATGGAGCTTGGAGTTGGATGCAGAGCATCCTCGCCGCCTGCGCAGTGTCAAATGGGCAACAAAAACAAAAATATCTATACAGTGGAAAAAGGAAGTTACATCGTATTAAGACGATTTATTTTGGATTTATTTTCCATTAAGATATCTTTATTCCCCGAAATAATTAAAAAAAATTGAATTTTTGGTATTAAGAAAACACATTTTAGTTATTAGAAGTGTTTATTGATTCGTTTCTTCTAAAAACCGAATGAAATAAGGTATAAATACTGTTAAAAATATAATTTAAAGTTATAAAGTAGATAGAATTGCCTAGATATTATTCCTAAATTTTCTCGCAGTGCCAGAGAGTGTTGCGTGGAGCGCAGGCGTAGCCTCCTCCTCAGGACCAACCGACAGATGC
This sequence comes from Drosophila trapezifrons, assembly GCA_018874455.1. Classification (NCBI taxonomy): domain Eukaryota; kingdom Metazoa; phylum Arthropoda; class Insecta; order Diptera; family Drosophilidae; genus Drosophila; species Drosophila trapezifrons. The sequence continues at coordinate 13,791 of JAEIIF010056722.1, read as the reverse complement.
AGTTGAGCCTCGAAACTCGAGAGATGGAGGCATATTCCAGCGAATAAATATTATCATATGGAAATTTCGCTGCGGAGCAATTACGAATGCAGCCAAACGCTGTGGCAAGTGACCTGGGAGACGTCAATCCCAGGCACAGGAAATCGAAGTCGCAACTCGACGGTTTTGACGATGATGTAGCACCGCCAGCTTTTATGCACTGCACCATGGGCTTAGCCTCCAGGCACCCCTCTTCCACCTGGCCGCCACCTCTGCCGCCATTCCGATCATGTTCATAGAGATCACAGCGTGTCGCAGTCGTAGAAAGTTTGAATGAAGCTGGCTAAGACCAGGGACTGTGGAACGAGTCTAAGATGAACTTAAATGTTTTTTTAAATATATATAAAATGTGCTAAAAATAATAAGGAAACATTTTACGGCAGGAAAAACTATGCGGTTTTACTCTAAAGTATTTAAAGTACCTACAAATGTATTTAACCTACAAAAACGAAATTAATTAAACAAAAATACTTAGAATGCAACGATAGGGTTTAAAAAAATGTATAAACCTTTAATGGTTATTTTTATGTAGATATATATAGTTATTAACGGACTTACCTTTGGTTAATAAACTAATATTACATACTTCTTATTATATCTATGCCAAGTTTGTTCTATAAATTGAATTGATGCTGAAAATTAGGTTGTAACTTAAGAAAACCTTATAGAAAATAAATTTAAAAAGGAAAACTGTAAGTTCTTATTTTTTTTAAGCAGAAATGCTTAATTTTAATATTTTATATATTATGTAAAGCCTTTTAAATTATTAAAAATGTTAATTTAAATGACATTTCATTTAATATTTTGTAATTTATGGCCCCTATTAAATATGCCTATTAATAGCCACTTTAAACTCTTTTTCAAAGTATTTTTATACACGTTCCTTATCCCAATTTAATTGGTTAATATCACCGTAAAGTTTACATTAGCCACTGACCACTGTACGCTGTCAGACCCACCAGGCAACCGCATCCACACCGGCGACTTTGCGTACCTGCTGGAGCTGCGTTTTGGGGGCGCAGCAAATGAAATTGCCAATTGTTGCGCTTTCGGTGGCAGTGGCAGGCTACTGTTTTGGTTTGGGCCTCGTTTTCCGCCGTTGATGGTGGAGCTGGAAGCTGGGAGCTGATGCCGATGCTGGAGGTGCCACACACCTTGCAGCAGCTGGAACGGAAGCGAGGCATCTAAGAGATCTCCGGCGGCGGGTCGCCGTGGTTATTGTTGTGTCTTGCCACTTTCAGCGCTGGCTGTTGCCTTTTTAAGCCATTTTAATATGAGCGCTGCACATCTTGTGGGTGTGGCTGATTGGGCCAAGCCAGAAAAAAAATATAAAAAAAGGGGAGAGGAAGGCGGAGGAAAAAAAATGGATGAGCTAGGGCCAGGCCCGGACCGACCGATGATCAATCTTGGCCAGGGCAACGTTTTGCGATGATGATGACGACGACGACGTGGACTTTAAGGCCGCTGATGGTTTTGATTGCAACCGCGGCCCAGCAGCAATTTAGCAGTGGCTTCAGCTTCAGCCTGAGCCTGAGCTCCAGCTCCAGCCCCATCTCCATCTCCAGCTACTGGTTTTTCCATCGAAGCCCCCACTTAAGTGGGCGTGGGCATTTGAAAATGTTTGGAGGAAGCGATCTATTTGGCCCAAAGAAATGCCCCGACAGGGCCGCAAATGTTTCAATTATCCATCGTTTTGGGTAGTAATTAATGCCAAAGTAATTCGTACCTAAGGATGAACACCTGCAGTGGGACTTATTCGTTTTGTAATCCTCAAAAAAATAAACTCCTGAGCACAAACGGAAGTAAATTGACACGCCTGCAAAAGGACACCTTCGAACATCGGTATTGTTATTTTTTCCACTTCTAATTTATTTTTACAGCACGACGTTTCCGTTCCCAGAAAAAAACAATTGAGATTGGCATTGTCTCTGGAATTGCATTGTCAACAGGTTCCTTTCCTCCAAAAATGTAAAAAACAAGTGTGAAATGGTTTATATACCTACAGTTTTTTATAAATTCCATTTACAGCCTTTGCAGGATATTGAAATCCCATTGAGAATTATCAAGATAATTCTTGCAAAAGCAGTTAGTTAGATTTTCATATTTAGAATTCATTATTATACTATTAAAGATATTTAAGGTCTGAACAATAAATACAAATTATCTTATTTATGATTATAAATGTTTACAATTTAATTATTATTTAAATGCCTTTATATATTATCGCAAACTTCAAAAATATATTTTATTATGATTTACTATTAGTGTACTTAAGAAATATTTATTATTTTGAAGAGTAAACATATCTTAAATATACAATTAATAATATTAATATTAATATTACATAATTCAAGAGCTCTTAAAGTCATACAAATATAATCTTGTAGAAATATTTACTTAATGCACAATTTCCTATTAAAAATATAAACAAAACAGTATCCGTTGCCCAAAATATAATTTATAACTATTAAAAATATTACATTTAACATAAATTCGATATATTGAATTATAAACCTTCTTCTAAAACTACACCGCATTTTATTTTTAGTTTCTATTCAAGAACCCGTGTCCCTATTCTACAAATAACTGGCTTTTATTATTATTCGTAACAACAGTAAAAAGATGTCGGAGTCAAAACAACAATGCCACTGCTTGGCCAAAAAAAATGGCCAGGCAAATCTTATAAATTATGCAAAATCATCCGCATTTACTAGATAAATAAATACCCCCCCGAATGCAAAGTGCAATAGAGAGCGAACAAAGTGATTTTTAAGGCAGGGAAAAAGGCAGCACAACGCCTGAAAATGCAAATTGGCGGTGGGAAGAAGAATAAGTGAGTGGAGGACGGAGTAAATTGGAGCGCTACTAGAGGATTCTCCCACAGCCCACTGGACTACTTTTGCCAGTCGATGACAATAATGTTGTCTGCGCTTCGTTATGGCCAGTTGGAGTTTACCTGATTCTTACCTTACACTCAGGGAAAAAGCACAACTAAATATCTTTATGAAGCTCCCTGCTTTAATAGGTATTTTTGGGTATTATTTAAAAAAAAAAAAAATTAAATAGTGCGAAGCGCTTCCTTTGGAGATATCGCAATATAAATAGAGCTATTGCCTTCCCTATTAAATAAATATATAAATATTACCTTTTAATTTTAGAGATTATTGCCGTTTTTAAATTGAATTCTTAATATTCCCAATGCTTAAAATAAAAAAATAACAGAGTGGAGACATTTTTGTATAAGCATTATAATAATTTAAAGCCTCAAAATAAATAAGAAAATATATATTCATATTTAAAGTAGTTGACAATATCAGACTGTTTATTTTCTTATCTTTAAAAAAATTAAATAGTTGTTCTTGGCATGTTCATACGATAAAAATCCTAGATTTGTATACATTTTTCTCCCCGTGCACCATTGTCATTGTCACCAAAGGATCGGACACAGTCACAGCCATGACCATAGGCACTTTCTTGGCCAAGAGCGAGGGGCGGGCGGCTTCCCGCTGTGCCGGGCATTGTCTGCACGCTGGGCAGATTTCCCAGAATTGACACCTTGCCTTTGCTACAGTTTTGTACTCTGCGCGCCAAGTTGTCTGGCCCGATCTGGTTCCATGCCAAAAAAAAAAAATAAAGAAAAATAAAATAAAAGAAGCAAACCATTCTGCAGCACATTCATCACATTGGGACAATTGTCTCAGCCTTCCAGGTGTTGTTCAGGAATTTCAATTTGCATAAATTTGGTGCAGATTTGCGTACAATAGAGCTAAGGGGCTGCTACCCATGATTATCGAGAGGATGTTCTTACCAAATGAAGATGTTTGCTGATCTGGCAAGGAAGCAGAGGTTCGTTAGGTATTTTTGGGAATTACAAATATTTACAAGATACTTTAGATTAAAAAAAAATGCTACTAGCAGGCAAGCAATGATGTAATCTATATTTCATGTTTTTAAATTATTAAAGAATTCTTTTTTTTAATTTTCGAATAAATATATATTAGGAAATACATGTTTCCCAATGAGTTCAACTTTTTATTAAAGATAAACACATTACCAGGTCCAGATCCCTGAATCCCAGGCAGTCTGAGCAAACAGATATAATGGAAAGTCATATCAGTGAAAAGGATAACCGAAATTATCAACCACAAAACTATCTTATCGGGAATAACTCTCAAGGGTTGCACTCAGCCAAAAACCCAGACAGACACTTGTTAAGCAGTTGCCACACAAAACAGGAAAATAAAAACGAGGTAAATAGTTGCGGACTATAAACAAATATTAACTCGACGACCGCAGGAAAGCCGAAATGTTAGATAAATTTAGTGTCATTTGGACACGCACACGTCTGGGCACCTGAATTTTTACAATTTCTAGTCCCATTTCCATTTCTATTCCCATCTCCATCTGCTACCTAGACAAGGTGATCGTGATTTTCGATGACATGAGCATATTTACCACAAAAATGGGTTATTTGCTCAGTTAGGCATATATTTGGTTGGGCAAGAGATGACGCTAGGCAGGTGCTAAACGATAAGGTATCGCCTCGATATGGCAACAGTATTTTAGTTTGGGTTTTGGTTACGAATAACCCGTCGTCGCCGCCGCCACCGCTTGACAACGTCGTTAGAAAGCCATACAATTTGGCTTAGCATTGTCCCGCTTCGAGGTCCTTTGTCTGCTGTCTGCGGCTCGAAATGAGTCCTTGGCGAGCGCCTTCCTGCCCAGCAGGCAGCTCTGCCAAGCGTATTCCCTGGCATTTTGCGCAGTTTTTCAATTCTAAATGGCATTGTTCCTCATTGTTTTCCCGGTAGCAGTAGGTGGCGCATTAGCGTTGCCCCGAAACACGCCTTTCGATCAGGTGTTAGAGATTTTTGAACATCTGTACTGAGGCACTGGAAAAAAATTATTAAAAATCTTTCTGAGTGCTTTTCATGAACAAATTACATCTTGAATTGTAGGATTTTTAAGTAAATATTAAATAGCATCTGTATTGTTACGATTATTATTAATTTACTTTGCTAGAATGGGAGTAAAATATTTTAGTAATTAATTTATGTACGATCTTGGATGTACCTTAACTTAAATTTAAGAAAATAAGCCTGGAACTTTAAAAATAAATATACTCTATAATCGTTCCATCAAAAACTGTCTCAATAAGATTGATCGCTGTAAAAAATAAACGAAAATACAGCAAATCTGATACAGCTAAATATTCCAGAGTAGATTTCCTGCAAAAATAAATTAAAAACCAGCACAAACCCGGCACAAGCCATCGCCTCAGGACGAAAAACAGCAGGATCACTCTGATCTTTTCATACAAAAGGCATTTGGCATAAAAAAAAAATCGAATCCTGCCAGAAGGACAGGTGATGGGCATCTATATCTTTCCTCTTCATTTCGGCCATTGTTCCACCGAATGCCACACAAAAACAAGAGATACCAAAGTCAGGCGAAGAGCGAACCTGTGCCTAGGCTACAAGGCGATGCCTATCTCCATGTCCTTCTATTATTCGCAAAAAAAAAAAAATTAAGGAGAGGGCATATATGCCTATGAAAGGAACTGCAAACAAAAGCGGGCTCAGGACAGCTGACAAATCTGAGGAGATGAAGCCAAGTCGTTGGCATGTGGAACTCGGGCCAGCTGCCCTCGAGAAGATCAGGATTTGGCAAGGTGCTCGTCTTGATTACATCATCCGTGGCTAGGTGGTCCATAAAACTCGCTTTGAAATCTCTCTAAGATACCCCTGGAAGCTGTCAGCATAAATCTGGCTTAAACATAGTTTGTCATAATTTTCTTTGGAGAGATTTTCGACCCTCTTAATTGATCGGGAACGGAAGTGGCATCCATTCTGGACTGCCTCATACCTATTATTAATTGTCATAAATCTTGGATCAATAATAATGAGGCTGAGTTCAAGCTGCAAAGTCCCAAAGACATTTAACCCGTCATTAGGTGGGGCTTACAGTGGGTTAAAACGGGTTGGAAGATTGATCTTTGAATTATAATGCTTATTTATTGTATTCGAAAGGGGAATTATTTATTTATTATTTATTTATTACTTCTTCTTAAAAAGCATACAATAAAATGTAGGATTTAGGTATGTGTTATGTTAAATATTTAGAGTTTTAGATTATTTATTATTTACTTAAAATAAGTCAAAGGATAATTAAGAAGAAGGTGAGTCTCCCTAGTCAAGCATTAATTTTCTGTAAGGTAAAGCTTACTTTTATTTTAAAAAATCCTATGCTTATTGTTTTCCAAAAATGTTTTTATTGTGCCTTTTATATTTACGATTCCTATGAATATTTTTTTACAAGATTTGATCGATTTAACCCCACTGTGCCACCGCCTTTGATTTTACCCGTAAACCGTTTTGATGCTCGCCCCGATTTGCTTTCGTCAAATTATATAATGATGCCAACAGCGGCCAGCCCACTCCAGATCCCCAGATCCCTCTCTCTATATATACCTATATCCAGGTCAGAAGGGACCACGCCCACTTGAGAACGCACCTTTGGCGTGGGTGTGGCCCAGGCAGGCCAAATAAGAGTCGGTAATCCTTTGGCCGGCCATCGAATCCGAATCCTTTTGTGCGGCGCGCCGGCCCTTTATCCTCGCTCTCCGTTAACCACTTGACAGTTTAGCCAAAAATGCAAACGGAGTTAAATAGGTTCTCGTTAAGCGCTGCCATAAGGGCTGGGCCGAGACCGAGACGATGGCCCGAACCCGTTCGCTTTTATGGCTGCCTTGCCTGGCCTCGCAGCGAGCACCTGCCAAATGATTAATCATTTTTGCCCTGGCCCTCTCGACTGGAGTGCGTTAGTTGGTGTTTTCCGCTGCTCGAATGCTAAAAGCTCATCAATTATCGCCCCATAAGCCCAATGCATCTGCCTATTTCGGGGATCGGTCTTGTCAGTCTTCAGTCTTCAGTCTTTAGTCTCCCGTCTCCAGTCTCCAGTCTTCCGTCTGCGCGGCTTCAATCTCCCCACCGTCTTAGCGAGGCGCCAAAGGTCGCACTTTCCTCTTTCATTTTCTCCCCTAATCATGTCCATCAATTTGATGGCTTGTAGGTGAAAATGTGAGTTGGAGTCCATAGAGCTGGAATGCGCCGACTGGAATAAAGTTTTATTTTATAGCGGCACGTGGGAGGTCCCCAAGCGAGATCTCTCCCGATCTCTGGGCCCGTAATTGGGTTACAGATGTCGGGCCGAGACTAAGGAGAGGCTCAATACGCGATAAAAAGCGAGTAGAAATGGCTTGGCCGATTTAACTGATCAACAAGACCTGGGTCTTAGCCATTGAACTTTGATTTTACGATGATTTCTTGTGACTAACGCGAATTGTAATATATTTACAGTAAAATATATACAGTAAATTAGGAGATTTAGATATTTAGACATTCTTTAGAGTGTGACTGGGTTATAAATTAAATAAGTTTAACAATTTGATGTAGTTTTATTATATAAAAATAAATAAGCTTAGAAAATAATCTATCCTAAGCTCAGGAAAAACATTAAAAGTATCCATTAATTTTTACTAAAATCAAGAAATAATTTATATATACTTCCCTATAAATGCCAGAAGTGCCTTCACTTTCATCGTCTCTCCCCAGCTTGTCAGGCATTATCCTGGCCTCTTCCTGACAGGGACCAACGCACTGACATCGGCACACTTATCCTCAAGCAAAAACCAACAAAAATCCTCAGACATCGCACGCGCAGATGTTTCCCCGGAAAACCATTCAGGATTCGATATCCAGGGCTCGGCGTCGGCAGGATTTGTTCATTAGTGCGGCCGCCACTCGAGGCACGCTGCATTTGAATAAATAATAATAAAAATAAATAAATAGAATGCAGGGGAAACATGACAGACTGAAATTTCTTCAGGGACGGGGGAAGCGTTGAGTAATTGAAAAGAACGAAGCGTGCGCCGGCCTGTCGGGATATAAATCAACGTGCCGCAGGATAATGCATCCCGAGTGCCGGGCACTAATTTGAATTGCACCCCGGCATCTGGAAGTACAATGTCTGCGGTGGCTTCAGCCGAATGCAATAGGAGATCCCCCTAGCCGAGATCCGAGATCCTTTCTGAGCCGCACCTGGCTGTGATTTCAAGAGCCCAGCCTGGCTACTTAAAATGTACGGGGAACAGGTCGCGCCGGAACAGAGGATCTTGATCTCCAAAGCGAAACCAGCTCCACGATTGGAACAAAAAAAAAATGGTGATCCAGCAGGAGGACAAAAACTTCTAACTTAAATTACAATATTAAAATTTTATTTATATTACAAATCGGGAATTTTTGGAGGGAATGGGAGCGAATGAGGGATACCCAAAAGCAAGTTTATAAAATTAAGAAGCTAGAATAACTCTAAACATTTTAAAAAACTCGGTTTAAAAATATAAGAACAATGATTAAATCCAATAAATAAAGGTTTATAAATTTAAAGCCTAATAAATCTATTTATAATCGATTTATTTAACATTTATTATGTAAGCTTATATCTTTAGGGTTGCCTTCTAGCTTCCTTCACTTATTTAAACTAGGAGCTACCGCTAAATATATTTTTTTAAATATATAAAGGGCTTAAACAAATAAATCTTTTATTTTATATTTATGAAGATTTAATTACGTTTAAAAGGGAAAATAATCCTGATCAAGAAATAAACTAGTTTAATTCGAAAAAATTTAAATAAATAAAATAGTGTCGAAATATACGTTTAATAATGCCTTTCATGGATTATCTGCAAAGTACCACTTTAATAATCATAATCTTAAATCATAAAAATCATCAAATATTAATTTGCATCTCCCTTTGTGTCGTCTAAGCCCCTCCTTCTCTTAGAGGATATTTCAGACTTCGCCAGAGCATTCTTTGAGTTTTTTGGTGGCCAGGGCAGGGTAGGCTGGATCGATGACACACAAATCAGATCGAGCTTGCTGAACTTACCTGAACCTGCGCCAAGTGTACCGTTGTCCCATGTGGCGTTGCAAACACCGCAGCCAGGTAAAAAAAAATATATATATATAAGAAAATATCACAACAAGAAGAAAACAGTTCCAGCTGGTGGCACGAGCTTAATGCTGTCGTTATACATTTTGCAGGTTGAAGCCAGAGCGATGGACCAACTGCAGTTTATGTGCTTGCACTTGGAAAAAGTATTTAGAAGTTGATTCTAATTATGGAAAAAGATGTGGGGAAATAGTAAATAGTAAAAGAATTTTTAGGGTATTTACAAGAACGAGTAGTATATTCTAGAGATAGTAAATATAGTTGTAAAATATCTTAAAATTTACAGCGCAGTTAGTGAACATAATTCGTTATTTTTCTAATGGAGCTTGAATATATACACATTTTAATAAATACAAATTTAAACTATATAATGTATTTAATGAATAATTTAGGTAAATATTAAGTAAAAAAAATCGCCTGTCAATTAAAGTCTGAATTATAAAACTGCAGATTATTTCCCAGAGTGCTCATTTGAGGCCATGTCGATAAGGCGAGTCGTCGAAGGAGGATCTGGGGGGCATCCACAGGCCGTGCACGAGAGCCGGCCTAACAGCCATTAAGCGGCTGCCTCCGCCCTCCTGTTCCTCCTCCTCTTCCCTGGCCGTGGCAATTTTTGCATATGATACTTTTATTTTGGCCAAAGCTTCGTCACCGCCTCCTGCTCATCGAATGGGTCATGGTGTGGGCCACGGCTGGGACCGCGGCTTGGGCCAGGTTATCGGCCGGTTTATGGTGGCATCGCGCGTCATGTTCATGCCGAATTCCCGCTCCGTATGTAATAATTTTCGCAGTCTCCCCGCCATCATCATCATGGAGCGATTTTTCGGGGAGTGCATCATTATGCTCGTGGCATGCATTATACTTAACCGATGTGCTTGATGTTAATGCCATCATAATGTGCGGCTACTTGTCGGGCCACGAAATGGGTGTTGGGATCGTCATGCTTGCCACCAGGCTTCAAGAAATGATATTATTATATTTTTGGGAAGAAAAATGGTTGAATAAAAAAGTTATTAGATATTGAAGGAAATTTCTTGAGACTTAAAATGCATTTTTCAACTAGAAACTGCACTTAATGTTTGCCAGACTTTGATAAATCAATTTCTGTCCCACTGATGGTTATATCACACATTTTCCTTTCATTTATATTATTTTAAGGGACAATAAATCCTTAAATAAAATCCCTGTAAATATATAACCTTTAAAACAATAAAAAGAACTTGCTCAGCTTTATACAAACATTTAAAGCATCATTTTTGGAGATAAACAACTTCAGGAAATTAATGCAGGAATTTCTCTTTTAGCCGGCATTTAAGTACTGCGGGCTCAGTTACATTTTCTGGACATAACTGACTCCTTCGACCACCTATAATTCAATAATTTAACAAACATAATTCAGACATTTCAATTGCTTCTCGTTTTTACGTTGTCCGGGTGGCATTTAAGGTTGTAAACTTTATTTACAACATTTATGGAGGCTCCGACCGAGGCTCGAGCTGCGTTTTCGTTAATCAAACATAATGTCCTGCAGCTTCGGCTGCGAAGAGAGAAAACTTTCATTTGCGAAGACCCTAAACCTTAAAACTTAAACAAAAACCCCAAGGGGCAACAACCCACACGCACTTTCGTTGGGTTTTGGGCCTGGGCCTGAGTCTGGAATTGGGATTTCGAGCTGAAACGAAGATCCCCACAGATCCGTGACAGGGTTTCTGGGCAATAATAAAAACGCTCGATTGTAATTTTCCCTCTGCAATTATTGTCTCAGCTTTCAAATGCGGTAGGCCTCGAAAGTTTTCGAGATCGAAGCGGAGCGGAGCGGTGCCTCGTCTGCCAGACTGGGCCAAAAGTAATTTTCAATTTTAACAGCCAGAGCATAAAATATAAAGCACAACTTGCAGCACACACTTGTTAATGCCACACGTTGGGGCAAGTGATTCCTCTCTGAATGCAGACACTCAAGAAAATATTCTCCAGATACTTTAATAATCCTTTGTAATTGAGAAGGAAAAGTTTGTAAACAAAAACTTGTCATATAATCAACTTTTCTTAACTTCTTTGAATATTATATTTTTTCGATTATAAATTAAATAATATAGGTTTTTCCTGAGGAACTGTTTTTATATATATTTAATTAAATCAATATATAAGGAAATCTATTAAATATTAAATAGTAAACCATCATAAATAACTATAAAGCAATAAATATGTATCTAAGGGCTTACATAAATGTTTATCTGCCTTAAAAATGTATAAATATTGTATTGCATTAAAAATTTGTTAATATATTGATATATATGTTTTAAAATAATAATAACATTTTATTTTCCTAAAAATATTATGCTATATTTTCTAATTATTTGACAAACTGCGGAGAACTTCCATATTTATTATAAATTTAATTAGTACAAGCATTTGAAACCTAAGTATTTTACAAAAAGTCTAAGTTAAAATTTTTTACAACCAAAACTTTGTTTTCCTTACTTAAAAACTGTTTATTTTAAACCCTATGGGTTTGCACATATCTAAAAATTGCCTGAATACTTTTTTAAACTAAAGTTTTAATTTAATAAAAAATTAATTTTTAAATTTCTTGACTTAACTATGAAAATGTTTAAATTCAAGTGCAGACTTTTGTCGCTTTTTGTTGCGTGTCCTGGCAAAAACGAGGGAATTACAAAAGTTTTTCATGTCTTCAGACAAATCTCATTAAAAGGCGTCGCGTCTTCGTGTTGAGCCCGCAAGGAGTCGAGTCGAGTCGAGTCCATGTCCATGTCCCAATCCATGTCCAAGTCCATCCAGAAATCGTGGCCCAGTCATCGGCCGAGTTGTGGTTGTGACCCTTTTTCCTTGTTATTTTTGTTATTTTTTTTTTTTTTGTTCAGACGAGAGGCGTTGCATTTAAAATGTCGTTAATAATTTGTTGCTCGCTCTGGAGCAAGAGCAGGGACTGCGAACCAGTCCAGTCCAGAAACCCTGAAACCCTTTCTGGCCGTTTTTTAGAGCTTGTCGTAAAAAAGTTTATTTTTGTTTCGTTTTCATTGCCTTCAAAATAGGATTAGCCTGTTGCGGCTTGGCCTCTTTTTGCGTCTGGTTTTTTTTTAACTTCGTTACTTGGCTTGGGGTTGTTGCAACATCCAAAAATCGCTTAAATATCACCATTTTACACGCTTTCAAAATGGTTAAGGGGAGCGGAGGGGATGCGTATCGTTTTGTTTTGGTTTCGATCCTGAGATTGAGTCTGTGGTTGGCTTATTTGGGTCACCTATTTGCAAGTTCCTGTTATTGATTTTTGTCAGGGAGGGGATTTTAATATTTTTGTGTAATTTTTCAGTCAGTGTATCAAGTACTTTGTTAAGTTTTTAAAGGAAAACTATTGTGTCCTTCTTTACTCGCTGAAAAAATAGATTTTAAATAACGTTTCTCTTACAAATTCAGCAATTAAATTCTTTTAAATATTTTCTCTTTAACCAAATACGCTGTATTTATTTTTCCCCACTTTTCTGCTAATTTCCAATCCCCATCCGCCTTATATAATCCACAATTTGTCCACTCTCACTTGTTGGCCAAAGATTTCCTACCAAAACAAACCCGTTCTAGAGTGATTTAAGGCCAGTCACAAACGCAAACTAATTAACTTGCACAGCGGTCGGATGGATCGCAGTATTGGCAGTGGGTGGTCCTAATTCCCCTCCCAAAAAACAACCGCTAGAACCAAGAACTGAGCCGGAAAAAAAATTAGTTAACAAGATCATTAAATCTTTGTTAACAGCCCCAACGACAACGGAGCCTCCAGCCTCAGCCTCCATCCGAACGGAATTAGAGGAGACGTCATGGGCAGAGCGGAGCCATATAACCACCGCCGCCAGGCCAACGACGTGCGATAAGATAACAGATTCGGACCCAGGGACTAAGATCCCAGACAAGGTCCCAACCCAGAGCCCAAGTACCTGGACATAGCCATGTAAATTAGAGTACGTGGCCAAGACACAGCAGAGGGACCAGAATGGCTACATTAAGCAAATAAAGAAGGTAATGGAAAATGGCTATAATTTAAGTATTCGTTGAAAAAATAATACAAATGTATCAATAAATAAATAATGCAAACTTTGAAAACGTATTATTTATATTTTCTATACATTTTATAATTTATACAAACAGTTTTTAGGTCTCTAAAATGATATAAAATGTAGTAAATTATTCTTGAAAAATCTTGAAATATTTTAAATAATAAATTTAGCTTCCCGGTTAAAAAAAAAGGCTTAAAATCTAAGCATACCTTCAAAATTTGAGCTAAAAATTAGATTAAGTTGATGGAATATTCTCTACTTATTTTTCTAAAACCCCAATTTTAATCTTTAATCTTCAAAAATAGCTATTTTGGCATTACTGCCTGGCCAAACCCAAAACCTGTCTCCAGAATTGCACATGTTTATCTATTAATTTATGCTGGCGGTTTTTCGGGTTCCTCGTTTGCCAATCTCAGTGGGATCGCACTTGTGCCCGGATAGCCAGCTTCCTGGGAATTCCTGTTAGTTAGGACTATCGGCAGGGGAGACGAGGAGGATCTGCATCTGAATCTGTGTCCTCGAGCTCAGCAGTGGCCCTGCCACAGGGACAGGCGATTGATAAGAACGCTAATTAAGTTAAATGCCAGCTGTGTGTGTGGTTTCCCTACACATAGCGAAAATGTTATTGCTATTATTTTCTGAATCTTCAAAAATAATATTTAAATAGAATATT